>JAYMSP010003448.1:0-19709 GCA_036897095.1 Plantago elongata
CTCACCCCACCCAAACCCTAACTCACTTCAATTGCAAACAATCCTTCGTTTCATCTGAATCGTCGAGGTTCAGAATCGGATTGTTAGCGTCGGTGAATTTTATGTGTTTGTGATTTAGGGCTGATAATTGAATTGAGCAGCTGAGGTTGGGAATTGGGATTGTGATTTTTCTTTCTTTCTTTTTTTTTTTTTGCATTATAAGTGTCGGTGGTGGCGGTGATAGGGAGGTTAGGTTCGTCAGAGCTGTTGTGGTGGATAAGGAAGATGCAGCTGCACTTCTCACCCAGCATGAGAAGTCTAACGATTAATGGGGGAGGTGGAGGGGAGTTGATGAAGATCAAGGTTGCGCCGCGTCACATTTCGTATCGCACGTTGTTGCATACCATTCTCATTCTCACGTTTTTGTTGCCTTTTGTGTTCATTCTAACTGCCTTGATTACGCTTGAAGGTGTCAACAAATGCTCCTCCATAGGTAAGGATCTTTGATCAGTGTGTTCTATGTGGTGGTACAAGTAGTTACTGCTTGTATCGTGGTTAATGTGCTTGGTTTATGTGGAGCGAGCTAGGATATGTATGCTCGTTTGCTTTTAGGTAAAGTAAAGTTGTATATTAAAGATGAAACTGGTGATTTGTGTCCTTCGTTTCTTCTTATGCTACTAGTATTTTGTAATATGCAATGTATGATAGCAAGGGGCCTAATAGTTTCATTTGCATCGTTCATACCTAGTGATCTCTCGGTATGCAGTAGTCGATCTTGTTTCAGATTCCTAGTAGAACTTACTTAGTTTTGGCAATAGCAAGTGCTATATTACAATTTATAGACCAGTTGGTAGAGCATCTGATTTACACCTGCACAACAGTGCTTTTAATGGATTCAAGTTCTTCCTATTAGCCTTTGTTGTCTCTTCAATTAACTTATCGATATAATTTATTTGTCTCCTGCTTTTCAATCCTTCCTTACGAGTAACTAAATTCCCACTTGAGTATTATGGAACTAAATGGACTTGACACATAATGATTTTTATATTTCCATATGACCTCATTGCAATGATGCCTATGTGAAGAGAGTGAAAGTAGCGAAAATGCCTGAAATGGTGAATAGTTCTACGGACTAGTGTTGTTTTATGATGCACTGTTCATCTCTTTAGCTTACATGCTTCGCTGGCATTGTAGTCTACATATCAAGAAGATGTCTCAACTTTGATCTTTTTTTCAGATTGTTTAGGCCGGCGTTTAGGTCCAAAATTTCTTGGCAGAACTGATAATGGGGTAAGTTTCTGAAGAATCTTCTTATTCTACTTGAATTGATCTAGTTATCTTATATCAGAGTTTATTGAGGTTGGACCAACAGATAGTTTTACAATTGAAAAAAATTGCTAAAACTCTGTAACTCTTGTTACAGCAGAGGCTGGTCAAGGACTTTGTTAAGATCCTGAATCAAGTGAGCTCTGAGCAAGTCCCTGATGGTATAAAGCTCCCCAGCTCTTATGCTCAACTTGTTTCTGAGATGAGAACTAACAAATACAACTCGAAGGACTTCGCTTTAATTCTGAAAGGAATGGTATGTATCTCTATTCCTAGCCTTCCTGTCATTATTCACATGTATATCCATGCTTATTCCACCGTCTCCTCTCTTTGCTTTCACCCATGTGGATTTTCGAAAATCAAAAGTAATTCGTAAGTATATTTGGCCCATGTTACTCCATGCCTTAAACTGGACCAGACACGGTATACACAAATATTTGCTGTCATTCATTGTTCATCATTTGAACTTTCAGCATATGTATGTTATCTGGAAACACTTCCATTTTAATGAATGTAACACAGATCTACCTTGGAT
The DNA here is from genome assembly GCA_036897095.1 of Plantago elongata. Classification (NCBI taxonomy): domain Eukaryota; kingdom Viridiplantae; phylum Streptophyta; class Magnoliopsida; order Lamiales; family Plantaginaceae; genus Plantago; species Plantago elongata. Next base: position 1,841 of record JAYMSP010003448.1, read on the forward strand.
TTGGTATTGGGTATAATGTTTTGTGAGAAGACCTTCAAACCAGCAAAATTTTGAATTTTGATAACTTCTCTTTTTGGGTATATGTAATATTGCGATTGATACTTGAGGGGCATAACAATGGCACATTATTGGTTTACCTCTATTCAGTGTTCACCACTTGTTACATTAAATGACACTGAGAGCTTGTATGCTTTCCCAAGTATTTTGATAAACTTCATAGTAATTTTTGTACTTTCTCGTCCACCCTCACTATAATAAGTTTTCTTGTCAAGTTACTCTGTCCTGCATGCTTGCAGCTTTTGCTTCATAGTAAATTTGTCTTTCTGAACATTTCTCTTTAACAGATGGAGAGATCTGAGAGGCAAATTAAGGAATCCCAGTACGCTGAATCAATGAATAAGCATTTTGCTGCGAGTTCAATTCCTAGGGGCATTCACTGCCTTTCATTGCGGCTGACTGATGAATATTCCTCCAATGCTCATGCCCGAAAACAGTTACCTTCTCCAGAGTTGCTCCCGTTGCTTTCTGACAATTCCTACTATCACTTTGTAGTATCAACGGACAACATTCTTGCTGCTGCAGTTGTTGTCTTATCTACAGTCCAGTCATCTTCACACCCCGAGAAGATTGTGTTCCATGTCATTACTGACAAGAAAACATATGCAGGGATGCATTCTTGGTTTGCCCTAAATCCTGTATCTCCTGCTATAGTGGAAGTAAAAGGTATTCATCAGTTTGATTGGTTAACAAGAGAGAATGTCCCAGTTCTTGAAGCTGTGGAAAACCACAACGTGATTCGAGATTATTACCATGGAAATCACATGACTGGAGCTAATCTTAGTGATATCAGCCCACGAAGGTTGGCCTCCAGATTACAAGCTAGAAGCCCCAAGTATATCTCATTGCTTAATCATCTTCGCATATACCTTCCGGAGGTAAGCACTCGATTGAAATAATACTTCTTTTCTGTTCTATCATTTTCTTGTAAAAATTACTTTTATTGGAGCATGAACAAGGTCATCATAGGGGAGAATTTGATCAGCCATTGAGAACTCAAATATGCATTGTACTTGAATACCTGCAGAAAAAATCTGCACCAATTAGGAACACTCTATTTATTTCACTATCCACCATTAGCATGGATAAAATACAGAGTCTATTAGGATGTATGGGATGATTTAGTTAAGTGACACAGTAACTGGTAATACAATTTATTGTCATTATGTTTAGCTGATAAAGCCTCATGGCTCAGAGGTCTGCCCCTTCCTATGAATTTCAGACCATATTTTATCACTATGTATGGGCACTAGGGGGTAATAGGCTTCTTCTTATCAAGTCAACAGTGTCAACAGTACCATGGTTTTGCTCGTTTAAAAATTTAATGGTTCATCAAAGTGCCCCATCATTCTTCATTTGTTAATTTACCTGAACTTTTTGAATCCCCTCCAAATTCTGTCTTGAGTAGAATTTGTTGACAAATCAGGCATACAATCAAATATTCCAACTCATTGTTATGTGTCTAAAATCGTCTTGTTACGTTTTGCAGCTATTTCCTAGCTTGGATAAGGTGGTTTTCCTGGATGATGATGTTGTAATCCAACGTGATATGTCTCCTCTATGGGAAATTGATCTAAGTGGAAAAGTTAATGGTGCTGTTGAAACTTGTAGAGGTGAAGATGAGTGGGTTATGTCCAAACGATTTAGGAACTATTTCAACTTCTCTCATCCGCTTATAGCAAATAATTTGGATGCTGATGAATGTGCTTGGGCATACGGGATGAATATATTTGATTTGCGTGCATGGAGAAAGACGAAAATCAAAGAAACTTATCACTCCTGGCTTAAGGAGGTACATTTAATTGCCCCATCAATATATTAATCAGTCACTTTCTGTTGTGTGTGTGGTTTATTCTTGCCTCAAATTCCTCAATGTTAAACGCTGATATTGATATGAAATTGCATGCTTCTTACTTAGATTATGTATTTCTGCAGAATCTCAAGTCAAACCTGTCATTATGGAAACTGGGAACTCTTCCTCCTGCTTTAATTGCATTTAGGGGTCACGTTCATCCAATTGAACCGTCGTGGCACATGCTTGGGTTGGGCTATCAGAACAATACCAACGTGGAAAATCTGAAAAAGGCAGCTGTTATTCATTACAACGGACAATCTAAACCATGGTTAGATATTGGTTTTCAGCATCTACGGCCTTACTGGACCAAGTATGTCAACTACTCAAATGACTTCATTAGGAACTGCCACATCTTGGAGTAGTAATGACTGAACAGAATATGCATCAGTCGAATGATCCTCTAAACCAGAGGAACATAAGTCTTATGCAGGAAGCCTGAAAGCAAGCATTTAAAGAAAGTTCAGAAGCACTAACTATCTGTCTGGGTGTTGAGATGAGGCACGTTCACCTGGTCTTTGTAGTGGCTGTGTTACTGTATGAATTCTGGGTATATGATGGCCACCATTGCAATTTGCAAACGGGGACTTGTATCATAAGCAAACCCGGGCACAAGATTAACTTCATCATCAGTTTGAAGAAACAAATCTGTATTTTTGGTAGGACCAAAGACATTAATACATTATTTATACCACAATGAGGTGAGAGTCCTCGCTCAGTTGGTACTGCTTATTAGAGAGCAATGTAATATGCTCTGAAAGGCCTATTATGGCAGGCTTTATAATTTTGTACAGAGATCATTCTTTTTCCTTACCAAATTCTACTATCATTCCCGAGTTTTGTAGTAATGATATTCTGATTTGGTTGGGTTTTGTCTGAAGATTGTGGACGTATAAGATTCTTACGTAAGTCAAGTATGTATTGATGTTCAGATCTATTCTTTCATCAAGTCTACAATTTGATATCAGCTTTAAGGTCCATATTACATACTAGCACGTAGTATATGATTTTGACTAGTTTATTGTTGCATCATTGTTGTTTGTAGCTTTAATATGGATAATAGTATTGTATTAGTGTCCTTGTGGAATTCATTGTGGATGTTCATGAATGGTCTTTGGAGACGATCAAAATTCGTCTACTCTAAAATACCATTAAAAGTTATATTTTATAATATAAAATATGATTTGTCTAGTATTTTTGGGATTTTACAAAATTAAATTCTAAAAAGTTTGCTAGATCATTTCTTGTAATATGTAGAATTAAATCATCTTGTATGGGTCAACGTTGAAGAAATCGAGTAAATTAGACTTCGTACGATGAAATTGGACTGCGTATGATGAAATTGGACTTCGTACGATCAAATTGGACTGCGTATGGCGAAATTGGGCTAGGAGTAGTAGGCCAGGAGTATTAGACCGGACCACGGGCTTCCTACTCCCATGCTTCTTGGAGCACTTATACCCACTTATAAGTAAAGATCTTCCCTTCTTCATTTGACACATTCACAAGCATAGAGAAGCCAAGCACTCCAGAGCAAGAGCATCAGTCGTCTTCTTCGAGCATCGCCGCCTTCGTCTTCGAACATCGCCGCCTTCGTCTTCGAACATCGCCGCCTTAATCTTCGAGCATCGCCGCCTTCGTCTTCGAACATCGCCGCCTTCTTCTTCGAGCATCGCCGCCTTCTTGATAGTTGTCGTCTACTGCAAGAACATCGTCTTCTTCGAGAACCGCCACCTCCCTGTGAAGTGACGTCGTCTGCCTCCCGGGATCCGCCTCAAAGTCCGATCAAATCGTTAAGCAGTTCGTCTAGAGATCAAAAGTAGTCACCGTTTGGTCCAGGAAGAAGCCTCTGCGCACTTGGAGAAACGTTTCTAGACGATCAATCAACACGAGCAAGATCAAAGCCAATTTCTACGATGATCGAGAAGCACTCTTCGAAGAGTTCATCAAATCTCCAAGAAGATCGTCATTGCTCGCCTTAAACATCTACAAGTTCGTCTGTTCGATCCGAGATCAAGCCAAGAAGCCCTCGCATCGACGTTCGTTCAACTTTGAAGACAAGTTCTAGACCGAAGAATTTGAAGATCCAAGTTCGCCGTCTTAGAAAACTAGAATCAGAGGATTAGACTAGAGAATTGTACCCCGCATTAAACAAGTTTATTAAATTATCATTTGTGCAATCTTACTTGCTACAGTCTACTAGTAAAATACCCGATTCTCTTGGCATGAATCTAGAAATCATTTCTTTTACTTGGTTACCTGGTTGGGAAAGGGTCTAGGAAGGCAGGAACATTGTATTCTCTTGATCTTGCCTCACACACCATGTTAGCTGCAAAGGAACTTCTTTGTAACTCAAACATAAAAAAGCCTTGAGCGCATATTGCTGTGATTTGCATAATAAAAGCCCAGTTAAGTATGGCATATTTTAGTTTTTAAAAAAAGCCGAGTGAACTGGCAAATACCACACGTCAAGTATCTAAACCTCCGCTGCCTTAAAATTTGAGTTGTTATACATGGTGTGAAAGTATGAAGTTGTGTGTGTAATATTTTAACATTATTTCATTAATTTAAACTTGTTATTAAATTCAGTAGGTAGAAATAAAATTTAATCGGATTCATACAAAAATGGGTAATAATCCCACTCAAATCGATCTTAAATAATATTTTAACAATCGAAACACCATCTATAATGCTAAATCGAGTTGACTTGAAATCAGAGTCCAGGCCAGATCCAAGTTTCACTAACACGGTTCCATTTCCATATTCTAGAAAAACCCAAAATTCCGCCACGTGTTCGGCCCAAAGCGATCCGACCCGATTCCAAAAAGCTCGAACCTACTCGAAAATGCATATACTGTTATTAAATCCTCACGCAAAGCCCAAACAGAAGGATAATATTACACCTGAAAATAAACAAGATTTTGATTCATCAAATTTCGCATCACTAATCCCTTTTAACTGCCTCACCAATTTGCACTGACATGGCTGCTTCTACGCCGTCGTTTCAGCTCACTCTGCCCCCGTCGGATTGCTCCAATCGAGTCACGCCGTTTGCCCGCCCGCCGGTGTGCGTTAACTTCTCGCCCAAACTACGGGCACTTAAATCGAGTAGTAATTCAGTGAGGTTGGGTAGGAATTCTGGAGTTTTCAATGAGAGATTGGGTAGGAGATCGACCTCGGTAGTGGTGAGGTGTGATGCTTCCACTAGTGGCAGAGTGAGTCTTTCTGCATTTTCGTATTCTAGTTTTGTGGATTGTGTTATGTGTAGATTCGTTGAGTGAGATTTTTGGTTTCTTAGTAGAGTTTTTTTGGATGTGATGATTTGTTAAGTGAATTTTTTGGTTTCTTAGTAGATTTTTATACTAGATACTGATTTTCTGACTGAGGATTGTGCATTCTGGTTTTAACAGTGGACATTTTTGGAATGTGAGCCCTGTTGTGTGATGTGTACGTGCTGATTTTATGAGATCAGTTTTTGTCTATTTTGGTTCTATATTATAGTAGAGTTTTTGGAATATGGTTTTGTTTTAGTGATTTTATAGTAAATGCTATACATCAATTATATCCTTTATGGAGTAAACTAATTCGATGAATTTCAGATACAAATCTTCAGTTAGTGAGTTTTATGATTTTGTGTAGTGATTCGTTTCATGCTCTTTTTTTTTTTTTACTTTGTGCTTATTAGAGAAGCATTTGGAATATCGTTTTGTGTAAGTATTGATTGTATAGTGAGTGTTTTTGGGCGATTCTGGTTTTAAAGTAGGTTTTTTAGAGTATGATTTTGTGCGTGTACTGATTTGTTGTTATTTGGTACAGATACAGCAGGCGGAATTTACAGAGATGGCATGGCAGGCCATTGTGTCATCTCCGGAGGTGGCCAAGGAGAACAAGCATCAGATAGTGGAGACAGAGCATTTAATGAAAGCGCTTTTGGAGCAGAAGAACGGGCTTGCTCGGAGGATATTCACGAAAGTGGGCGTGGATAACACAAGGTTGCTAGAGGCTACTGATAAGTACATACAACGCCAGCCGAAGGTAGGTAGAAACTTTGTTTTTGGTTGGTTTTTGCCATTTGTTAGATGGAAATGATGTGGACCATAGTGTGGTTTGAAAAACATGCAATACATGATGGTTGCTCAAAGTAATTAATGGCAGTTTGCTGTTCTTCATCATTAGGATATATTGAGCTGTGATAGTATTGCATATACAATGCCAGCCCAAGGTATTAATGGATTTCCTCAGTTGATTTTCTGCCTTGTGAATTTCAGTGAGCCGGGTTCTAATTTAGTTTGATATAAAATGCAATTGCATGGGTTTGGAAATGATAGTTGGTGATTTCTGTCATTAGGACATGACCTGTGACGGTAGTACTGCACATACCTCTTAGCCTTTTTTTGAGCCACGTGATGTAGTGAAATTGCATGTAGCATGTTTTATTGTCTATCTTTTTATTAGCGAATGTGATGAGTCGTTTAAATGAAGTGCAGTAATTTATTTTTTAAGTTACAAGTTGGAAAAAGTTGATTAATATATTTGCAAATTAGGCATAAACTGGTATTTGGCATCAGCGTTGTTAAGCGTGCTGACATGTGCATATACATGATCTCTTTGTTTAATTTCCATGTAGTTTCTGGAGACTACAATGTATGAGCTTGCATTGGACCTACGGCTTTTGTTTCTGGAGTTTTAGTTGATGAGCCCCCCAATGATATTAGAAATGCAATCATGTACAGGTTCTTGGAGACTCAGCTGGATCAATGTTAGGACGAGATCTAGAAGCGCTAATCCAACGAGCCAGGGAGTGCAAGAAAGAATTTGGTGATTCATTTGTATCAGTGGAGCATTTAGTTCTTGGTTTTGCGCAAGATAACAGGTTTGGGAAGCAATTGTTTAAGGATTTCCAACTTACTCAGAAATCTGTAAAAGAGGCAATCCAATCTATTAGGGGTCGCCAGACAGTTATAGACCAAGGTAATAAACTGTTTCCAAAACATTTCATATAATGCCTATCTTGTGTTGCTATCTTGGAGTGTTCTTGGGTTTATGTGCTTTCATATACTCATGTGGTTAGTAGAATGTTCTTTACTCCGTCTTAGATCTTTTGGAGTGAAGGAACTTGTTAAATTCTTATCCACTTCTAGTCCCTTGGATTGACAATTAATTCTTTGATGGTAAGACGGTTGGAAATTTGGAATTCATTCAAGAACTTGTGGCAGTTAGTTTGTTATGACACGTTTGAACTTCTATTTGGTGGAAATGGGAAGAGAATCCCAAATTTGGTTAGCAAGATAAAGTATTTTTACAGCTCCTGAAACGAATTGTTTATCTTTTACATCCCAAGATAAATTGCTTGGTACAACTAATTTTATTGCAAACTTAACCTAAAATGTGAATTGTTGGATATTGTGTGTTATGTTGTCGACCATAGCTCCTTAGTTTGTCTTTATTCTTATTATTTCTAAAACAGCATACCCCTAGTTCAATTCTTTATTATCTCCATACTATGGTTGGATTAAAGATGTTGGCTTAGGAAAGAAAAGGCTGAAGTTGATATGAGATGATGCTGGTTATGTTTTGTGTCACCTTGGAATGGAATCTCATCTTTATAGTTTCATACAGATCCAGAAGGCAAGTATGAAGCACTAGAGAAATATGGGAAAGATTTAACAGCTATGGCGAGATCAGGGAAGTTGGACCCTGTTATAGGGAGAGATGATGAAATACGCAGATGCATCCAGATTCTTTCAAGGAGAACTAAGAACAACCCTGTTCTAATCGGGGAGCCAGGTGTTGGGAAAACTGCAATATCTGAAGGGTAAGCTGCAAAATATATGTTCCTTGTAATAAATGTTATTGTGCTGCAGGACCTCTATCTCCATTTCACACTGTTTAATCAGTGCGTTGATTTTTCCCAATCATTGTTTTCCCTTGGATTCTATAATTGCATATTTTAGCGGCTATCCATCAAATATGGTCTCTGACTTTGTGGTTGTAGTAATAAATATCCTTGCACAAAGCTAGAGCTAGGGAAGGGCATGAGCACGAAGTGAAAATGAATCAAATGCAGAACCTCATTAGTTTTGGCCCCTTGGTAGCATATTCATGATAGCCACCTTTTGTCCATATGAAGAGGCCAGCATATGCAGTTCATCCTCCCTTTCTTCTCAAACTATATTAGTTTTCTAAACCATGAATGATGTGTATTATAGGCTAGCTCAGAGGATTGTGCAAGGAGACGTCCCACAGGCATTGATGAACCGTAAGGTGAGTTTATAGAAATATTGATACTTTTGTTGACTTTAATTGATCTTTTTTACTTGATTTCTTTCTCTTTATTTTCATTTTTCTGTTGGGTTAGTGAATAAATAAGAAAATGCTTAAGCTATTTCTTTTTCTCAAATTTCAGTTGATATCTCTTGACATGGGAGCTCTTATTGCTGGTGCAAAATACCGTGGTGAATTTGAAGATAGGTTAAAGGCCGTGCTCAAGGAAGTAACTGACTCAGATGGGCAAATAATCCTTTTTATTGATGAGATCCACACAGTAGTTGGTGCAGGTAATGCATTCTGTTCGGTAAGGTGATATTTTTGTTTTCCCTTAAGCGATTCCATCACTCCAACTTGTTCATGAGTAATGTGCCCAGACGCATTCCAGTGCATCTCTCTCTCCTCCCCCCCCCCCCCCCCCCCACACACACACACAAACACACACAGAGACACTCACATATACAGCTTGCACCATAACAAATTTTTGTGTGCCAGGGGCCACCAATGGTGCGATGGACGCAGGAAATCTCCTGAAGCCAATGCTTGGTCGTGGAGAGCTTAGGTGCATAGGAGCTACTACATTAGACGAGTACCGTAAGTACATCGAGAAAGATCCGGCCCTAGAACGCCGGTTCCAACAAGTTTATGTTGATCAACCTACTGTAGAAGACACGGTCTCTATTCTTCGGGGGTTGAGGGAACGATATGAGTTGCATCATGGAGTCCGCATTTCCGATGGTGCCCTTGTGGAAGCTGCTATTTTATCAGACCGCTACATCAGCGGAAGATTTCTTCCTGACAAAGGTATGGCAGTCTAGTAAATTTGCTGGTTCATGTAATTTCTGTGTATTTCATTAGTGAAGTTATTTTGCATGTGAATTATGTTCAAACTTCAAAGCTTAACATGTGCAAATACTGTTGTTTTCTTCAGCACCAAAGCAAGTATGATCTTTGGAATTATCTCTATCAATATACTTGTATATATACAGATAGATTTGTATTAATATGCTGCATGCCAAGTTAACCAAGTGTAGACTACCTTTATGGTTGGTGCTTGTATGGTAGTAGTTAGGACATGGTGAATACTATCATGTTTGATATGCTATGTTCTACTGACAAGTTGAGCTTTCTATTGTTAGTTTTAGATACTTCTGTTCTTTTTTGGTTGAGACACTGTACTGAGTCGTAGGTCAGTCATTTCTTGTATGATTGGGTGTTTGCGTTCCAAATGCAGCTATCGACCTGGTTGATGAAGCAGCTGCAAAATTGAAAATGGAGATAACTTCAAAACCTACAGCTCTGGATGAGATTAACCGTGCAGTTCTGAAACTCGAAATGGAAAGGCTCTCGCTAAAAAATGATACTGACAGAGCATCAAAGGATAGGTTAAGTCGTCTAGAGTCAGAGTTGTCTCTCTTGAAGAATCGACAAACGGAGCTCAATGACCAATGGGAGCATGAGAAAAATGTTATGACACGTATTCAGTCTATCAAGGAAGAGGTTTGTGTTTAATTGATTAGCTTTATGAATAGAACCGCATGCATTAATACATTTCTTTCTCCAAGCACATTAATGACAGCCCTCCATCGTATACTGATGTACACATGAGCAAATTTGTGCAATTTTAGGTGACTGCTACCATGACATAACGTGAGATTAGTTGATAGTACACATCTTGACTTGTATGTATACTTTGCAGGTTGATAGAGTAAATCTGGAGATCCAACAGGCTGAGCGCGAGTACGACCTGAATCGTGCAGCTGAATTGAAGTATGGAAGCTTAAACTCTTTGCAGCGTCAGCTCGAAACTGCTGAGAAGGAATTGGATGATTACATGAAATCTGGGAAGTCTATGCTTAGAGAAGAAGTGACCGGCAGTGACATTGCTGAGATTGTAGCCAAATGGACAGGAATTCCTGTGTCTAAACTGCAACAGTCAGAGAGGGAGAAGTTGTTGCATTTGGAAGAAGAACTGCATAGACGTGTAGTTGGTCAAAATCCTGCAGTTACAGCTGTGGCAGAGGCTATACAGAGATCCAGGGCTGGCCTTTCGGATCCGCACCGCCCAATTGCTAGCTTTATGTTCATGGGTCCAACTGGAGTGGGTAAGACAGAGCTGGCAAAGGCTCTTGCATCCTACATGTTCAACACTGAAGAAGCTCTTGTAAGGATTGATATGAGTGAATACATGGAAAAGCATGCGGTGTCACGATTGATCGGTGCACCTCCAGGTTATGTTGGGTATGAAGAAGGGGGGCAACTGACAGAGATGGTTCGCAGAAGACCATACTCGGTTATACTGTTTGATGAGATTGAAAAGGCTCATGCCGATGTTTTCAACGTGTTTCTTCAAATCTTGGATGATGGTAGAGTAACAGACTCACAGGGCCGTACAGTCAGTTTCACAAACACTGTCATTATAATGACATCAAATGTTGGTTCTCAGTATATACTTAACAATGAGGACGATGACTCGCCAAAGGAGATTGGTTATGAAACTATAAAGAGAAGGGTATTGGAGGCTGCAAGATCAATCTTCCGTCCGGAGTTTATGAATCGTGTGGATGAGTACATAGTGTTTCAGCCTCTGGACCGTGATCAAATTAGCAGGATTGTCAGATTACAAGTAAGTGTCCATCTGAATCAACTTTGCATCTAGAAGCAATCAAATATATCTTTATGAGTCTTTATTACAGAGTTGACATGAATCTGAGAAATTTCCGCTCTATGCATTTTAAGACTGTTGAGCTCATAACGCTCAACTTATTTTTCTTTTTCTGTGAATCGTCTCATTTTACTGTTTAGTAGAGGAAAAACAGGAAAAAATCACAACCATATTAATACTTCTGTGTGCCTGGACTGGAAGCTATACATAGTTATGCTGATGATCTTTTGAATAAATATGACAGTTGGAAAGAGTGCAAAAGAGAATTGCAGATAAGAAAATGAAGATTCAAGTGAGTGAAGCTGCAATACAACTCCTGGGAAGCTTGGGATATGATCCAAACTATGGAGCTAGGCCTGTGAAGCGGGTGATTCAACAGTATGTCGAAAATGAGCTTGCCAAGGGGATATTGCGAGGAGAGTTCAAGGATGAAGACACAGTTCTTGTAGACACTGAAGTTACAGCCTTTTCGAATGGCCAGTTGCCGCAGCAGAAGCTAACCTTCAGGAGAGTTGAGTCGGGTGCAGATGGAACATCGTCTGAAAGCCAAGAAGAAGCAGTTTCATCGACACGATGAAAATTAGGTAGATTGGGTAAATACTGAATATAATGGTCCACATCCGAGATATGTGAAACTTTTGGCTTGTTTGTGCGCTGTAGTTGAACTGCCCACACTTAATAAATTTATTTTTCTGTTATATTAATAATCACTCCGTCGCACATGATATATTAAGGGCTAGCATTGTTTTATGCGAGAAGTTAAAATGATAATAAAAAGTAAAGGTGGGAAAAATGTAATTTTTATATGAGGTTGTGATTGTTTATTATTTATTAGTGGTGGGATAATTTTATTTTTTAATAATGTACGTAGTTTGATGGGACAATTAAAACTGACAAATATATGGAGTTTGCTGTGACAGGATGAAGTATTAATTTATTAAGAGCACCAATTTTGGAGGATACAATAAAAGTATGAATTTTTTATGTAGAAAATTATGTTACTATTTATTATTACAGTTCCGTGATGGTTTCTCAGCTACAACAACACTCACCAATACTGGGATAAAAAAGAAGGTACTAATAAATTCAGTACCAGTTGGTAGCAATCTGATCATTAAAAAAATTGAAGTCCATTCTTTAAGATAGTGAGATTTATATGGACTAATTTGGAGTAATAAGTTGGCTTGATCGTATCTTTTCTGTGCATTTGTTAGGGCTAGTAGAGATTTCCATGTTGGTCCATCGTTTTAATATAATGAATAATTCAAAGAGCGTCATTTACCAACCGTAAATACATTTTCAAAGAGAAATATTGTATTTATGCATTTTCAATATACGAGTGTAGTAAAATATTTAAGCCGAGATGACCTTAATCATGTCCCTGAGTTCTGTTAGTAGGCATATATAAAGAAATGTATGATCTTAAATTTATGAGAGGAAATTAGTTATCATTTATACAAAATTGATGTGAATTTAATTTCTTATTGTATATATATATTTTTATTTATTTTTAAATATGTTCTGATTACTGATCAATGTACTTTACTTTTTAAATTTAGTCTAGTAAAATGAATCCAACCCACATTATGTTCAACTCTGAAAATCACCAAAACTATCTTCTTCTTCATTGTAAGCACTTGTATTAAATAATTTAATTTAAATTTTAAGTTAGAGAAAAAGAAATAGAACTTTTTTTCCTCCTACAATTTCAGTACATGTTGTATGGGTGGGTTTTGAAATAGAAACCCACCTTTATAACATATATGGATATGTCCTTCATATTGAGAATTATAAATTCTTTTAGTTCATTTAACATTATAATTAAATTTTAAAATTAAAATAATCTCAATTTTACAATTGAGCTTACTTTTTTATCGTGTTCTTAAGTTTGAATTATTTCTTTATTTAATCTTTTATAAGCAAGTGTCGTTTATTCTTCAAATTAGTGTTCCCAGATTGAAACTATCTTATTATTATACTTCATCCGTTCCGTTCTAGGGCTGCACAATGGACGGATTGGATGTTTCTCTATCTGTTTGATCAGATATATGTTCTCCAGCCAAACGAATGATTGAAATGCCTATATGTTATCCGATTCATATAACGGATCGGGTAACAAATAAATTTATCGGATAATGGGTAACTCCACAGATATCCATCATCCATGAAATTTAAACAAAAATATTTTCAACATCAATTAAACAATAAATGACGAATAAAAAAAACGATATAAACTAGGGGAGAACATCAAACACCATATGTTAAATATTTGAAATACACATCAAAATTTTGAAAACCAAGCTAAATGATTTAAATATCCATAATCATTCTTAATCACCGAAAAAATTAAAAATGTAAAAAAGTAAATATTAAATATTTTTATTTATCATTTTCTAAATAGAGTACCCATGCATGCTAGAATTGTGTCAATTTTAGAGTTAATCTGACTTTTCGAATTGAATTTGTCAATTAGAATTAATTTATTATTATACTTTGTTTAGCACAAGCTTATCAACTATTTTATCAATTCGATGAGCTTATTTTTATAATAAGTTTGTTACATAAACTTATAAAAAAGAGCTGTTAAAAAAAGCTTGTTGGTAAATATGATAAGTTTGTTCAGAAAGCTTATAAAAATAGTTGGCTTATTTAGGAAGTTAGCTAATTTATCAGCTAAATGATAAAACACTTTGAAAAAGAACTTATCGGCTATCACGATGTGCATTCACTCCACCCTCGAATCAACAACATATAGATTACCGTTGATACCAAAATTGTGGTGATCTACTACTTTCAGCCAATCACGTAAATTCATTCGCTTGATAAATTTGAATCACAAGCATGGCGGCACGTTATGGCGGTAAGTTAATGATGATGAAATAATGCGAGTGAGATTTTGATTGAATTAATTTAATAAATGCTCTATTTTTTATTTAATTTATCTTATTTATTAAATTTATATATGTCATTTTAATAAATTAATTACTTAATTTAATTAATAATAATATTCAAGATTGATGTCTATGGATTCGGCTTATCATGGAGAATTTAAATATATGTTTAAAATATTTATTAATAACTTTTGTAGTTATTGGAGATATAATAAAAATATATATATAGAAGATTCGCATTACATCTTGATTTTTGGCAAGGTATTGGCTGGACGTGATAATTAACATAATCTCTAGTGAATATTCAAATATATTGTTTTTTGCAAGGTATTGCAGTATACCAACTAAAAATATATTTGCTTGAAGTATACTCTAATAACGCAAGTGGAAGAGTTGGCCTTGAATTCTTTCCATCTTTATATTTTTCATGGCATGTTTTGGTCAACTTAATTACATACAAAGAAAGAATCTCACCTTTACTTTGAGGGTAAAGTGTTACACGAATACTTAGAGAATAAAAATTTACCCTTTAGAATATATATATAGATTAAAAAGAAAATCATTTGTGTAAATAAATTTCGGTGAAAGAGAGTCTTACATTGTTGTACTTATTATTTATATTATTTTTTAAGTATAAGATATTGTAGAAATTGAAAATTAACATTGGTGATAGTGCAATAATTGGTGATAATACGATAAGATGTATTTTACTTCCTTGATCATCCAAGAATTTTACGTTGAGTATCACATGGTGAAGGTTACACACTTACACTAATAATAGTCAAAGAGATAATCTTAAATATTAAAACACACCATTTACTTGTATATTAATTGGTTAATTATTAATTTTTAATTATGCAAAATCCATATTTTACTTAAACATTTGTGCATGTATGATTTGGGATTTCTTCCACATGCAAATTTTAGTTATTCAAACATCAAAAATACCAATATATATAAGATCATACGATATTTTATTTTAATGGTCTTATGAATATTTTAAATTATGATGTTTATTAAAGTATAGTTCGAATGATCAATATGACGTTAATAAGTTCTATATATGTACTCATATTTAACACATTATTATACTATACTAACATTAAAGTGTCCACACTTTAATTATTTTAATTAGTTTAGATATACACACTTTATACTTAGACAATAATCTTAAGAATCTATAACAAATTATATGGTTTAAAATGTTATACTAAACTACCAAAATTGATTTTGAATACACATATTTGTTTTCCCTATGAAATACTGTAATCAATTTCCTTATTCCTTATTGTATGTCATATCCATTTAAAAAAATTATGGCCTTAATTTTTCTTTTATGTTATATACATTTTATCTCCTTTACAAGAAGAACGGTACCTCATGACTCATAAAAAGAGACAATAGTATGGTGTAATTTGCAAAATGACTATAACATATAAAAATAAGGGATCACTTTTATTTAAAATGTTTTTTTAAAAAAAAAGTTAAAGGTGACTCGAACCGCCGACCTATTAATTGGAGGTGAAGCATCTTACCAATTAAGTTGCGCTTCGTTGTCTTTTATTTAAAATGTAGCGTCGTTGTCTTTTATTTAAAATGTAATAATACTAAACCATATACTTCCTCCGTCTCGAATTGGAAGTCCAGTATTCCATTTTTTGTTGTCCCAAATTCGTTGTCCCATTTTCATATTTGATCATTTTTATACTCCACAATTCAATATTATAACCAAAAGAAACACAATAGTAGCATTGAAACATGTGTTTAGACTCGCAACATTTATCTTTTATACTTCACTTTCAGTAAACATACATTACTTAATTAATTGCATAAAAATATGTACTTGGCCCCGCGGGACATTCAATTCAAGACGGAGGAAGTATTACATAAAGTTAGACTGAATAAAAACTGGAAATGCTTGTCTGATAGAACTTAACACAACATTCCATTAATAAAGGAAAAATTAAAATGCAACTTCAACAACGCATTTGAGACACTGCTTGTTGGAATCAACAACTTCTACACTCTGCGAGCCGTCTTTTTCGACTATTTAGACAACAAAGTTCAATTCAGTTGGTTTGATGCTTTATCTCCAACCAATAGGTTGGGAGTTCGAGTCACCCCTTTGTCGTTAAAAAAAAAACAACTTCTACACCTGATTTTACATCATTAAAATGTTTGCATTATTAGATGCCAATCCCTTCATCCTTAATCCTAGATTCCATCTGCACTTATTAAACTGGGATTCACATCGTGAGCATTGCTTTAGCTCTGCTAGTCTTAAGATTCATTTTCTTGATATTCTTGATTTTCACTGAACAATATAATATTTGGCTCGGTGATGTATAGACAGTACATACCACAACATTCATTAAATCCAACATATCATCTTCATCCTGTTCCACACATAATTTTCCCTGCCATATATTTAAATAAATGTTAATTATCGATATTGATGCATGCAGGAGCATGATGCACACATATGATCATTGATGGAATTTTAGTATACTCAAAAAAAGAAAAAAGAAAAGTGATTGAAAATATTTACTAACCATGAATTACGTATTTTCGTTTCAGGGTTCTGTGCGTCATATATGATGTCTAAAACTTAATGTATACTGTGGGTATCTATATATGTTCAAAATATTTTTTATCTGAAAAATAGAAAAGCAATTAGTGAGTATATTTGGAGACATAAGTTCTGAAAGGATTGAGAAAATTACCGCAAATTGGCATGGTGATTTGTTGTTCCAGAATTAAGTCATGATGTGAGTGTGGTATTGGCGTATTGCACAATCTGATATGAAGGTTGCATATATTTATAAAGTAATTTATTTCCTAAAAATATGGATTTTTAAAATTGAATTTTATTCAAATAATAAACTCTAAATTTAGATGATGTTGTTTAGTTGGTCGAGATTCTCTTGGAATATTTCTTATAATCCATTGTATATGTAATATATGGAGTTGAATTGGTTGAATCTTTTTATGATATTTCTTTTCATTTGTAGTGTATCTGTGTATTTAAACATATCGAGCGAATTTTGTGTAAAAATATGGATGCGGAGTTAATAATTTTGCTTGGATTTTAATTCATTTATTTTTGTCTTGAACGACCTCCTTTTCACTTACGTGGCACATCACATAGATAAATGTTAAAGGGAGATGAGGTTAATGAAATAATTTATATCCTATGAATGTGAATTTTATTTTAAAATTCAATTTCAACTAATTTGTCAACCGCTCTATATTTAACTAATGTTGTTTAGATTCAAGAGTAGATCTTGACTGATTAGTTGAGATATTGGTGGATTGTTTTATATGAATTATAGTGATGAAAGTGTTCAAAATTAGTTTGGCTAAGTGAATGTATTTTTTTGAGAAAGCTATGGAACTGTCCGATTTTGTTTGCTCAGTCCGAAATTTTTGAATTTTTCCCTTATTTGGTCAGACAGATTCGAGGAAGGTGAATAAAATATTCAATTACATTCAATTTCATTAGGAGTCTTTCACCACATAGATTTGGCTTGTTGTGGTATATCTTTTCTTTAAATACTTCATCCACTTTTAATATATATATAGATATATTTTTTGAATATAAATAATTATTTCAAAAGGAGCAATAATTACTAATCAAATGACTGATGATTAAAAATTCAGGTGTACAAATTCTTTTAAAACTCAATTTTTATATAATCATTTAATTTATATATCAATTTAAGATTCAGTACCTAATCCTGAGTCCCTGGGAAATCGAATTGCAAACCTTTTCATGGACTTTTTTTTAAAAAAAATATCAAAAACAAAAAGATAAACATAATGAAGTAATATAATTTTTGAAACTTCATAACCAAGGTGTTGCAACTAAAGGAAGTTTGTAGAGATATTATACAACACATATTATTCAACACATTAGCAAACAAATTTCGTATGAGGTTAAGGTGTTTGTTATAAAAAGAATAAATCAAGTTCAATAATTGATTCTATAAAATTCGATTGGTTGGTTAGAATTTTCTAGTGAATAATTGAGTGTAGAATATGTATAAATCGAGATTGATGGCTAAAATATAACATGTGTGGTTAAATATAGGACATCCGACCTTTATCGATCGAATGTAATAGAAATTCAAAATTTTC
>JAYMSP010003449.1:0-19701 GCA_036897095.1 Plantago elongata
GTTCGTAGGTTTTATTTGATGTACGGATAATCCACCACCCTCTAGTTCGTAGATTTTATTTGATGTACGGATAATTTAATACGATATATATATAAATTATAATTATATTTGTGCCATTAAAATTGTGTGCTTTTAAATATCTGTATATATAAATTATATTTGTAATAAAAAAAATATATTTTTGCAAATTAATTTTTTTTTTAAATGCACAGTTTCTAACGGAATGGCCAAATTTCTAACGGAATCTTATATTTTTGAACCGGAACCGTATTTTCTAACGGAATCTTATATTCTGTTAGAAATTTCGAACGGAAAAAAATTTTCGTTAGAAATTGTTTCTGACGAGCTGTTTGTCACGATTTTTTGTCCGTTACAAATTCCGTTAGAAACCTCAAATTCCGTTAGAAATTCCGTTACTAAAACGTTGTTTTCTTGTAGTGCAACTTAAATGCATGTATCATCTATTTGAATCGGAACAGGGGTTTATAGTAACAACGTTGGACATAATCAAACACAATAAAAGGCTAAAAGCTTCGTAGACCCATCAACGTCGTCCCCACTCTAGATCTGCTGAAAATCTTATTATTTTGAGCTTCCCTTACCTATCAAATTCATTTCTTGATGTTTTTAGCCATAAATTTATGTACTAAATTTGGACAGTTCATATCTTTTCGGCTCAATTTCATTTAGTACCCCTCTTAGAAGTTTTATTACATTTTGATTCATATTAGTTTAGCAATAACATATAGAACCATTTTTTAATTTCTCCATTAAATAAAGGAATGATGCCAAACACAATCTTATTTATCAATTTAAAAAGTTATTCATTATTCATTTTCTAACTCAACTTAAATACTTTATTTTTTATTTTTTTGGGAATTACCTTATTTATTGGCTAATAACATAAATTGAAAAAAACTATAGGGGGCTTTTTATAATTTTCACAATATAAATATAATTTTTATAATATAAGTAGTTTTGGACTTAATTGCAAGATCAGAAATAATTTTCGAACCAAATTCAAAGTTTGATTGAAATTGAAAAAAAGTATTAGGGGAAGGAAAATAAAATTCCACCGGAGATGGTCGGAGGTGTAATAACTCCAATGGAGAAGTTATATCCACAGCTCCATCTGAAGCATCTTCAGTTGGAGCTGTAAATTGCAACTCCAATCGGAGCTAAAATAACTCTGGTGGACCAACTCCACATCGGAGCAACGGAATAAAAGTTGTGCAAAAATCTCCGGTCACTACAACAAACATGGGATTTAATGATTATAAAAAGTGTTATTGATTGTTATTTTAGGTGACATATTAAACTTTAATGACATTTCTTGTAAGTGTCACTTCAAGAGGGGGTGACTAATTCTATAATGTCACTAATTTATTCCACGATGACATCTTTTCCAATGCCACATTATCTACTTAAACTAACACCTTAAAGTATCATAAGAGTTATTAGTTACCTCTGAGAATGCCACTGCAAATGGTATTCACTTCAATTATAAATATCACTGCATCTCAATACCAAATTGATAGAGTAAAAATGATGAAGAGGGATGTAGAAACACAAGATTTAGTAACGGATGAAAAAATTATTATCTTTCATTCTCTCCTCTATATTCTATATGATTCAATGACGTTTGTTACATATTAATTTTCAACTCACACAATTACTCAACAAACCACATTATCAAATTACCAATAAACAAACCACCAAACAAACTTTTGATTTATTATCCCTCCGTCTTGAATTCAACTTCCCGCATTTCATTTTGAAACGTCCCAATTTTAACTTTTCATCCTTCTAAAAAATATCTCCTACTTTATTCACTATTATTAATACTTTATTAAATCATTTTTTTTACTTTATTGCTATCTCTCCTATTGTATTCACTATTGTTCTTAAAACTTGTGTTCGGACTTGTGTGGAGGAAGTATATCATATAATTTTGCAATTCAGAAATTATCTGATGCAAAATAATACCAATGGTGACTGGATTAAGACAAATGAAGAAGCTAGGTTCATCATATCCTTAACAACACCAGATGTCTAATCTTACTTAGGGGCTGATTGATATAGAATTTGAATGGACATTTGGATGTATTTTAGTGAAATCGTGTTTGGAATTGAATTAAAATGAGGGTATTTGAAGTGTATTTAAGGCCAAATCACTGTTCATCAAACCAAATGGACCGATTTTAATTCCATGCCAAACAGCCTCTTAATATGAAGCGAAAAAACATATATCAAAATTTCTAATAAACTAGACATTCTAATAAACTCTTATGGGTATATATCAAGATTTCAAAGTTCAGTTTGCATCTCACTTCCTCAAAACATAATCCTCATATAGCATTGTTATTTCAAGCAAACCTGATAATAAGCATTTAAAGTCAAATTGTTTAATATTATTTCTACAATAAGCAACACAACACTCAGTCCTCAATCCCTAGGAGGAAAAATTAACAATAATACATGAGGGCTTTTGCTTGATCATTTCCTTTGCCCATTTTCATCCGGTAGTTTGAATCAAACAAGTGAACTACTCTATCTAATCATACCTTTTATTGATTTTGTGATGAATTCCATGTACTTGGGAATGTCATCGGACAATTTTTTCGCATTAGGAAGTAATAGAGACATGAGTGAGAAAATAAAAATATAAGTTCATAACAAATTATCTAAAATGACGGATGATAATGTCAAAGCATAATCATATATATTGCCAAAGTAATTTTGGTTATTTGAACACACATGACACTTTTTGTGACATTAAATCTATAAATTGCACTGTCATTATCACTTGACGAATGATAATGCCATGCAGAAATCATATTACCAAAGCAATTTTAGTTAGTGTAACATTTTTTGTGACACATTAAATCTATAAAATAAAAAATTACCCTTACATTATTATTTTTACTCTGTCATTATCATTTGGTGAATGATAATGATGTGCATAAATCATATTGCCAACGTAATTTTAGTTATTTTCGATACCTATATATAACTTTTTTTGACATATTAAATCACTAAAATAAAAATTACCCTGACATTATCATTTACTATTTGCAATACAAAACACACATGATTGTGTGTTGTGTGTACTAAATTATCATCATCACACCTTATTCATGGCAAACACATTGCCTCATATTCTACTCCGTAACAAATTATACATCGTTTGGTATGGTTTATGAGATGTGCTTAGTTTTGTAATGCGGAATACAATCAGCCGTTTGGTATGAAGTGTTTTGTTCACCTGTAAGTTCTAAGAAGTGGATAATTACTATAATGCCTTTATTTATACATGTCCTTCGTTGTGTTGTTTGCAATGAATTTTAGGTTTTGTATTTGACTTTTAAAACAATAAATATTTAGAAATGTAAAGATGTGTAAAATTATGAATTTCGTTGATGTTTTCATCTTTTGCATCAAATCGAGGAATAAGTTTATATAAAACAATATTAGTCGAATGTTATAATTCATATTTGAATAAAGTAACTTTAAACTCCCTCCATTCCACTAATTCCTTTTCATTTTCTATTTGCATAAATTTTATTTGAGTAAAAAAGTGATTTATACAGATAAAGTAATAAAGGGTATAGTAAAAACTAAGAAAGAGAATTGATAAAGTATGTAAGAGAGTGATTAAAATATTATTAATCAAAATAATGAATTTCAAGGAAATGTAAAGTTTTAAATGAAATGCTCAAAATGAAAAAATGTATATAAAATCCTAGCATTATATAGTTGTGTGTATCCCTATACTTGAAAATAATTTAATGAATTTCTACCTTTATAAAATATAGTTATATAACCTGTGTGCATTATATTTATCATATTAAAGGGTATGTTTAAAGCATAATTATAGAAGTAAACAATAATATTTACGCCTAGACAAAGTTGAAAAAGGTATAATGGAAGCCATTAGTTTATGTACAACTTATATATATAAAAGCTTAAACTAAGATAAGTTATGGAAAATATATTTGAATGAGGTAAAATAACGATTATCCGAATATGTTTAGGCCATATAAAATTTAAGGAAGTTTAAAGTTTAACAAATATTACATACCTTAAAACTTATTAGACTTAATTAATACATAATCACATAAGTCGTCCAAAATAATAAGAATACATGATTCCAAGGGCAGCAATGACACAATAGTATTTAGTCCAACTTCAATGTTAATATGGACCTGCACCTCATCAAAATTTTACATCTCATGAGGTACTTTAAAATACATGGGTGTATTCATGTATTCCGAAACACAACGTGATTGGTAACTAGGGGCTGATTGTCATACAATTGTAATCGGTCAATTTAACTCAATGAACAATAATTTGGCCTAAAAAACACTTCAAATACTCCAATTTCAATTCCAATTCAAATATAATTTCATCAAAATTCATCCAAATACCATTCAAATTCTATAGCAATCAGCCCATTAGAACCCATCCTGCGAGCCTCAGCTCCAGTATTCCAAAATGTGTACAGCACATGCACCAAACAACTAGCGTGGTCAACCCAATTAAAAATGCTAGTCACACGATAACAAACAGTGCCTAGACAACTGCACTTTCTTCTCCAGAATTTGATCTAGTTAATATTCCAAAAGCTTGAATCTCATGTTTATTGTTTTTCTTTTGTTTTTGAAAATAAATCTCATGTATATAGTCAAATATTAATGTTTCAAACGTTTGATGGATAATTCTAGTTTACTCTGTTTATTTTGTTAATAAAATACTTGTATAACTAGCCAAATACATAAACAAATTACTTAATTTTAACACTAAGATTAATCATTCTTCAAAAACATTGCTGCATTAATATATGTCGTTGACAAATGTTATTTCAAGTATAACCAGGAAAAGAAGTTGAAAAAGGTAAGAGGGTAAAAATAAAAATATCACAAGTCTCGAGCAATGATTTCTATTCCCAGCCAGGTGCAGCAACAGCAGGGGCTGCCACATCAACCGGAGCTGCAGCCATGGGTGGCGCTGCAGCATCCCATTCACCAGCAACCGCACCTGAAAATGAATGTTCATGTTTAGAATTGCTGGGAAACACGTGGCGATAAAAATCATACCAGGGATGACCCTTCTTGGGTCAGGATTTGTAACTTAAGAGAATGAAATTAGAAGTTGGAATTTTAGGATTATGTCAAAGATAGAGTTGTGATTTTAGGAGTATTTGATGAGGTTTCACAAACGCAAACTGAATTCTTTCATAATACACGTTGATTATGAGAAGCAGTTATATCTATATCTAAAAAGGAAATCAGGGATAAAATTAAGAATTTTAAATTTTAAGGGAAGTATTTAGAAAGGTAACTGGAAGATTTTTCTTTGGATTTCAGTGTATGAAATACTCCAGCCTCATTCAGATTGAGAGAAATTAGTAAGACAAATAGATTCAGAGTTTAAGCTTCTAGCAGATAATATCATAGAGGTGTACTAACCAGCATCTGTCCAGCCGCTCGCAGCAACAGGTGCACCAGCAGCCTCTGAAGACCATTGAGCATCAGGTATTGCTCCACTAGACCAGTCACCGCTAATTGCACCAGCATTGTAATCAGCATACTCAATAGCTGGAACCTCCTCTTCTTCCTTATCCTTCGACTCCTCAGGCTCCCGGTAGAAAAACAGATCCACCTACAAAAGAAATTCCAATTCAGCCAAATATGAGAGGATGACAACAAGATTTAGCAAATCAGTACTTTGATTCATGTGTAAATATATCATTCAACAATATAGGTAAATTGCAAAATACAGATGAAAACAACCATAGTCAAATAATTACATGATCTAGATCATATAAGAGAAGCATATAGTTCATGGTATGGCAATTCTAGTTGCAAAATGAACTCCTGGACCAAATTGTATAAATATCTCCTAAAAAAAAGTAGAATGCAAGTGTGAAAATTAGATGTAGCACAGGTTGTCAAATGTACAAACTACTGGGCAACGATTGGCCACACCTCCAAGGGAAGATAAAAATGAAAGATGAGAAACCCCATCTATCATTTTCTTAATCTACATCTTGTTAACTAGACATGTAACAGGATACACATGAAAACTTGGCAAGCACCTGACTAACGTCTGCACAACTAAGTACTAGTGCATGAATACAATATAAAACAATCATATGCAGATGGAGTTTACCATGACATCCCATTTGTGTCCAGTTGGAACGACACTGCGCATTTGCAAGACCATCCTTGCCAATAGCCAGAAAAGACAACCAATGCTTTGCTTCCCCTTGTTATTGGCAGGAATACCAATGTCAACATATCGCATTGGGGAATCGGTATCACAGAATGCAATTATGGGGATGCTTGAGAGGGCAGATTCTTTAATAGGCTGTAAACAAGATTGAACAATTCATGAGATTTTTAACTTGAATAAAATACATAATATTTTTAGATCATAAATAATGCAGTTTTATCCAATAAAGCAAATAAGACCTGGTGATCTGTTCTTGGGTCAGTAAGAATCAGAAGCCTAGGCTCACAGAAGGATGTCTGAAGCTGGTTAGTGAATGTTCCAGGAGTGTGACGTCCAGCAATCGCATTAGCACCAGTGTATTGTGCAAACTTCAACACAGCCCTCTGACCATAAGGTCTGGCAGACTGGACAATAATATCTTGAGGATTTTCAATGGCAACAATGACCCTGGCAGCCATCATGAGCTTGTCCCATGTTTTACCAAGGTTAATGATGTATATGCCTGTGTAGACGTACCAAAAAAAAATTATGTAAGCAAGGATCAGTAGAATGGCCTCCACTAAAAGTCACTCTGACAGTAGAGCACGCACGCACATACTAGGAAGGATAGGTGCTCGTAAATTTTATAAATAAATTATATATTAATTATTATACTACATGTGTAAACTCCATACCCAAAATATATACATCAATTTTGTTAAATATTATTCTGAGCTTGATACTTGTCTAGTTTAGAGCTCTAAAATAGTGCTTGATAAATTTAATTTGAAAAAAAATATATAAAATGTTAACGATCTTTCAAATACATCGAAGAATAGCAAATTAGTAGCGGACAATTATAATTTAACCTAGGCAATTTAACAAGTAGATCTAGACTAGAAATATAAATATATTTATTGGTTTAATAAAGCAATGCATTTTGCATATTCTTATAGGTTTAATAGAAAAATTAATGCACATCAAACATGTCTTTTGAAATGCTTGATGGACAAATAGATCCTAGTATGTGCTTATGACGACCGACTTCTAATATAGCGAGATGTAGCATTGAGGCAACCTGCACTCCAGCCCAATAGTGAACAAAGTGAATTGGACGATTCTCATAACAGTCGGCATGTGAAATTGAATAATCTAATCGGGTCGTAAACACATGCGGAAACAACTTAGATGGGGGTGTTTCGTGAGGCATAATATCATTTCTTAGTAGCAGGTTGTTTGAGAATAGAAGAAGCGCAAAACAAATTGCAAAAATGACACTTTAAGAAGTCGAATAACACTTTAGCATGAGAATAGCGTTTCTTAGTATGAGTTGAAACGGTAAACAATTTGCAAAACTGAAATGACACTTTCATGCCTACTTTGGGGCTTTTATATATATACATATACACATACATATATACACATACATAATATATATATATATATATATCACTTTAATGAATCTAGCAAATGTATGTAAAATGGTTTAAAAAGTAGCAAAATAAAATAAGGCAAATCTCAGGTTATTATTTAGAGCTCATTCTGGCAGATCACTTCATGTGTCTATACGCTATAACCTCGTTCTTCAAACAAATTTCCAGTAAACACAGGCAAGATACAACCAGTTTGCCATAAACATTTGCAAACACTACCATTAATTGTAAATCAAGTGTTGACATACTCATGATTAGAATTCATACAGAGTTCATCAAATCTAAATGAATCCATTGGCCTAAGCTTATCGAATGAAACCAAACAGAATCATTTATAGATTCATATATACTAAAATGAGACATTGTTGAATTGCAAATCCATATAAGCTTCACAATTCAATAGGCTTAACCTATTAACAGATAATATCCTAATAATTTGCAGGCTATTATCCAAAATAATTCAATAAGCTTAGACAGTATAGAATAACACATCATGCATAATAAATTCCAGGAATTTTCAATTAAGTCGTAATCATAATAGCTTAAACGAGAAAGAAAAGAAAGCTAAATGAATTTACCATCATTGCGCCTCTTGAAGACGTAACGTTCCATCTGAAAGTTACAATTCTTAGTGCCCAAATGAGCTTCTGCGGCCAACAACATCTGTATGTCGGCCTCCTTTGTTGTTAGAACTCTCGCCATATTTGCCACTTGCTGGAGGAGCTGCTGCTTCACCTGGTGGATACACTGATCTGAGTAGACGGAGATGTGAAGACGAAGAAGAAGATGCCTAGGTTTAAGATTGGGGTTCTAGGTTTAAACATACGGGCTGTTTATATAGCCCATCTTCACTATTGGGCTGTTTTTTAACACGATCCACAAAGACTACAGATTGCTAAGCTTTAATGTAATTTGTGCTTCCAACAAGCTCGGACTAGGGGTGAGAGTGGGTGGTGGATGTTGGGTGATCATTTATTCGATCCACGATAGGGGAAATAATTTTTCAATCCATGACGGTTCGGGTGATTACAATGGTGGGTGGGTGGCGGAGGGATTAGCAGGTGAAATACTTCATCGAATATAATTCATTAAATTAATAAAATATTTTAAAATTAAGTAAAATAATAAAGTACCATTTTCACATATATATTTTCTTAGTTTATATGAAATCACTCTAGATTTATTATTATTAATTTATTATGTATATCTATATATTCGTTTATGAGACATTTAATTTATGACACATATATATAATTTTTTCGTTATGTAAATTATATGGCGGGTGGCGGGTGGCAGGTGGGTTGCACCCAACCAACCCATCACCCATCCACCAATTGATGGGTTTTAAATTTCAACCCGCATAAATTTTTTATAAAATAATTAATCGACGGGTACGGGTGAGATGCGGGTGGTTTGTGTGGACGGGTCGGTCGGGTGGATTATATGCTCACCCCTAGCTGGAACCAAAAGAACTTCACACTTTTCACTTAGGGAATGATTGGTTTGGAACAGTGCAATTTCTGGTCAACCATTAAAATTTTAAACCTTTCTAAAACTGTGAATTTGATTTTTTTGGCACATGAAATTTGCAACCGATTGGTTTCAGTTTTGCACCCGGAAAGTGTGAAATCTCCGATTGCAAGTGTTGATTGGTTTGGTTTTGAATATGGTGAAATGATGTTTGACATGGGTCTCATCAGCGTGCATTAACATATTTGTTCTTAGTTTTCACTGTCTTTTGGATACATATTGCACTTGATTCGTATGTAATATATTGGTGCAAAATTATAAATTTGTAAATTCTTAAAATGCAACATATAAAATGGAAATTAAACATATAAAAATGTCATTAGCATAGAAACGAAGACTAGAAAACTTAGACTATTACATAATCATACTCATAGTCAAACATATGAAATAGTTACGAGTCGAATCTGTGAATATTTTCAAACTCTATCTTCAATATCTTCATAAGTCAAATTCAAATGAAGATTTCTAAAGGACCAATTTATATTACAACACGTCCCATTTGACCGTTCAATAACATAGCGTTTTCAACAACACACCAAATTACCAATTATTTGATCAGGTACATCGACTAGCCCGGCTAAGGGTGTAAACAAATCAAGTTGTTCGAGAACGATGGTAAATAAACTCGATCAAAACTCGGCTTGAGCTTGTGATCGGTCAACGCGAGCTTAATCATAAACAAGACCAACTCAATTTTGAGCAAGTAAAGAATACTACGATAAAAAAAAACTCGATTGATCGTAAGCAGCTCGCGAGCATATGAGTCAATTTATTCATGTTATATATTATACTTCCTCCGTCTCATCCTAAGCTTCCCACTTTGCCATTTTTATTGTCCCGATTAAAACTTCTCATTTCCATTTGTATCCATTTTTAGCCCAACTTTAACATTAGAATATTCAGACAATAGCTCAAAATTACATCTCATGTCACTCAGTTATAAACAAAAGTACTTTTGTCTTATTATTTTATAAAAAGGTATTATTGTCTTAATTTTGTACAGACAATTGGAAATTACTACACGTATCGTATTATCAAAATTCTTATCTCCATTTAATTTTTATTTGTAGAGGCTACGATTGATCGCTGGAATGATCGAAAACATCAGAGAGCCGAACCGGCAGTATATGCAAATAGAAGACATATTAGCAGTTGTTGATCAAGTTTGTAAACACTTGCAAGATTTCTTTTCCAATTAAGTAGTCTTTCAGGTAAAATCATATTAGTATAGTATTTGATATTTTAGTCGTATTGCATTAAATTTGAAGAAGTTATCAATGTAAGATTTTCTAATTCAGTCCGTATCCTTGTTCAAATTTCAAATCAAATTGCAATTTTGAATTACCAAATAACAAACATACAAAAAAAAAAAAAAAACTACACAATAAAAAACTGGTCGGTTTTTAAACCGACCAGTTCATGCCATGGCCGGTTTTAAAATCGGCCTTTTAAGTATATGGCCGATTTTAAAATCGGTCGTTTCTTGATACTCCATTTGTTAAAATGCAGAATAAAGAAATGGCCGGTTTTAAAACCAGTCATTAATATAAATGCCAGTTTTAAAACCGACCGTTTATTGATTCTACATATCACGAAATGGCCGGTTTTAAAATCGGTCATTTTTTTATATGATCGGTTGTATAACGGGTCGTTCCTTGTTATGGCCGGTGTTTTAACCGGCCATATCATAATTCAGAATTTTTTTTTTTTTTTACAAATTCATTTTATATTTTTCAAAACCCATATATGTTCAAAATATAACCGAAATAATTTCCTAACATAAAATACATTTCAATCTTTTTTTACGATTTATGTTTAGTATTGTTATTTTGTTCCGTACATGTGTTTATTTGTTTGAAAATATAAGTTCGTTTGATTTTCGTTTTTTAGAATTTTAGTTTTTAGTTAGAGGTATCTTCGTTAAGTTATAAATGTTGCGGGTGGCTAAAAACGTGTTGATTTAACTACTCCCATGAATTGAATTAAAATTACAGCCTAACCCTTTGAAAAAGGCTTATGATGCCCTGTGTTTTTTATTCTTGATATCTAAATCAAAAGAAAGAAAGGCCGTCGAACAATCTCTCCGCCGGTTCGCCACCGTGAGACGACAAGGTAATGTAACAACTCGTTTTTCTACATCAACTTACCTTTCAACTCTCATATCATTCCTCACTAAATCGATTTAAGGATCTAGCTTAATCAATCGCCTGTTTCTTCCTACTTTTACCTGTGGATTAATTCATCGAAAATATACTCTTCTCTTTGCGATTTTAGTTCCACTGCTACTCTGTTTCATATTGATGTCTCGTAGATATATCTATTTTCATGATTTTGTAGTTGATCAGGTGCATTTGCAGATGAAATTTGGTTGAAAAACTGTACAACACTACAAAAGTGTGTGCGTCTGTTTAACTACATTTGATTTGACCTAATTGGTGTTATTATTGTTAGATAATTTTTGCCAAGTTAACATAGTGATGGTCAGGGTTTTAGCTGTTGTTCTCAGTAATGGAATGGAAAAGCTTCCACTGCAAATATATGCTCATGTGATTATTCATTTCCAGTACTCAGTATGCGTTGAGAGTTTTTCGCCTTTTGACCATACATTGGTACACCAATACGATGCTTGTTTGTTGTCTTGTTACGTATGTGCTGGATATGGAAGAAGTTAATTATAATGGTTGATCAGCATAATGTTAATTATAACCTCTATGAAATGGGGTGCAAAAGGTTAATAAGCCGACGTTGAGAGATTTTGCTCAACTGTTGTCTATGTTAGGAGTAAGTGGTTGTAAGCAGCTTTGGTTTGTGCACTGGAAATAAATCTCTGAATTGCTATGATGTTGAGATGGCATATCCTTTTCTTTTATTGGAAGGTGCACATTAACGTATCTGTGTAGGTCTTCAATTACTAATGGTGAATTGTTATGGAGCCTATAGAACATACTTTTGAAGTCTAATATCCATCTAGATATTGTTGCTGCCCCTCCAGACCAATTATTTCCGTACTAGTTTAGTATAATGTTATTTAGTCTAGACATGATATGCTACCTTGTGTGCTTGATTTTGTGGTTAACAAAACTCGTTCTATAGCTCATTTGTATGTTTATTCATAGTTGAACAAAAATGTATCATTAAAATGTGCAGATGGAATTTTATGATTTTTTGTTTATAACACACTGTTGATTATACGGGGCTGTTATCTTTGTTATACTGGTTTCTGTTAAGATGGCATGTTAAATCTATGGCTGATTGGTGCTGGAATTCCTTTTATTCTTCCTTAAACTGTGATATTTACTTTGTGACCTGAATTTATGATCTATGCTGTATGAGCCTGTTGAAGTGGGAAAGGGAAAGATCTAGAAGTTATAGGAATTTGAGTAAATTTAAGTGACAGTATGCTAATTTGTAGAGAGGGGCGGTCAATTTTAAGCATGCCTCTAAGTTCTAAGTTGATGCACATAGACCAACATGATTGTCATTTGAAACCATCTATTTTCCCTGCGTACATTTTTGGACAATTTGGTTTGTGTGGCATCAGAGTTCTGTGCACAGATTAATTTAGTCATTTCTAAAAAAAGTTGCGTTTGTTAAGCTGAAAGGAAAATCGTTTGTGCATGTGAGCGTGTAAGAGATGAACGCTAAATATTTAAATCTCATCTACAATAGTACAAGTTATAACTTTTACAGCATCTGCCAAATATTTTTCCCTGAAAGAGTTTCTAATAGCCTAAACAAGTTTCATTGGTCCTCTTATATAGTGAAATTGTCCCATTAAATTTATAATACAAAGTTCAATTTATTAAAAAAAATAGTGAATTGTCCTTTGCACACCTACTGTTGGTGGTTATATTAACAATTTGATTGATATTTCTGTTGGACATCAACAGAAGCTGCTGGTATCATGGGTGAATCATTTACGATTCAGATAAGCAGCAACTTAGTTCGTCACCTAGTTGATGATGGTGAGAGCTCAAAGAAGAAAACAAGGAAGCCAAAACCCAAGAGTCCCCGAGGATCTCAGAAACTTCCAAAAGTACCCCCGACCCAGCTTCCCGATGAGACTGAGACCCATAAAGGCCCCTCTGCAGCTGGATGGCCATTGTTCTTGCCAGTACAACATCAGCAACCTGCGAATACAGAGTTAGATGCCATTCGGTCTGTCCTTCAGGAAAGTGAGAAGGTTGTGGAGAAGTTTCAGAAACAGGAGCAAAACATGTTAGAGGAGGTGACTCAAAGAGCTAAAGACCTACATGAAAAAGAGTTTAAGCTGCCAAATAGCAAGCCGATGTCCTGTCTGAATGAGCAAGATGTGTTATCCAAGTGCTACAAGGAACACTTAAAGGATCCACTGAAATGTGCTGATCTGGTCAAGAGTTATGCAGAGTGTGCAAGGAGAGCAAGGCAGCTGGTCAATGCAGCAAATAATTAGGTAATATGATGCTTTCTCAAGTCATGAACTTCAGTATAAAACTTGTAGCATGAACTAATTGTTAGATGAGGTGATGATTTTTCTGTTGGAAAGTGTTGAGCTTCTGTTGCCTTTTGGAGCAGAATAAGAGTTTCTGGTGAAATACATTGAACTTCTGTTGTTGCATACATTGTAACCGGTATGTTTTGCACGCTCCAAAATATACACGAGAAAATTTGTTTATGAAGCAGGAAAAGAATACTAAAACATTCTCCTGATCCCGAATTCCTTACTTGATTTTAGCAGTTATTACATGTTCAGATCTTAAACTCTTTTTCATTTCATTGATTAATGTTCCATTCTTACAAACATGCGGATAGTAAATGTAATATCGCAAACATATATGGTGATGCTTCACCATAAAATTAACCACGGTGCTTTGGCGTGGCTTCACTAGCAACTCTGTGCCCCTCGATTAGGGTGGAACTCTGCCATTAATGTCCCCTGCTCCATTCTCACCTACTCTCTCTCTCTCTCTCTCTCTCTCTCTCTCTCTCTCTCTCTCTCTCTCTCTCTCTAATGAAAGATTCTTGATTAAAGAGACGATGTATAGAGGATACATTTATCTCTGGGAATGTTACATGATCAAGCAAAAGGTACATGTATAATGTGCAATGCTATTGCACTTTTTTTATCACAGAAGGATGAAAATTACAAGAGTACATTCCTTTTGGTTTCATACATTGAAACTGCTGCATAAAATTATAACTTCTTTCTGAAGCCAAAACTCCTATCTAATACACAAGACTGGTGTTATAAACTGAAATCACTCTATCTAGCCTGTGACAACTCTATGGCGGCTTGATCATGAGTTGAATCTTCACCCATCATAAAACTGTGAGACATTAAGGAGAATTCTTGAACCCTCACTTGTTCAAGTTGCTCCCACTCTGCCCACTTCTCTGCCAAGCCAACTCCCTGCAGCATGCTCACAACGTCTGCCATCCTTGGTCGATCTTCTGGTAGACCTTGCGTGCAGAGCATTGCCACTTGAAGAATTGTCTCAACTTCATTTCCATCATACATCTTCAAGTTCCCGTCCACAATGTCTTCCAGCCGTTTTTCACGTAAAAGTTTCTTGATCTACATCACCGTAACAAAGCATATAATTTTATGAAAATTCCAGCACAAGTCGAAATGATAAAACTTGGGGATTCAGGGCTTGCTTACATGATCAAGCAAAAGGACATCTTCCTCTTCTTCGAGCCGAGCAAAGTCGATTGCACGTTGACCAGTCACTAGTTCGAGAAGTGTGATACCGTAACCAAAGACATCGGTCTTCTCAGAAGACTTTCCAGTAGACAGATACTCAGGCGCAATGTGTCCCATTGTCCCGCGTATCTGAGTTGTTATATGAGTTACTTCTGTATCAACTAATTTAGCCAACCCGAAATCTCCAAGAACAGCTTCAAAATCTTCATTAAGTAGAATATTCGCAGCCTTCAGATCCCGATGAATGATCTTGGGATTGCAATGGTCATGCAGGTACTCTAAGCCATGCGCAGCACCGACAGCAATGTGCTTTCTCATTGGCCAGTCAAGTCCCCTCTCTCCTGGTTTTAATTCTATAAAATCAAGAACATATGAGATTCTAATGAAAAGATGAAACTAAATTATCAATGCAATTCTAGGAAGACGATAGCAGTGTTTCGACAGGCTTACTTAAAACTGCTTTCAGAAGCACAAAAGATGTATTCAACTTTTGCTGCTTATTAATAAGAGCCCCATTTGCAAATGCTGCAGAATTGCTTATAACCTAAGAAAAAAGTTTATGAACTGCCGAAGAGAACTGTACCTCTTAAGCGATATGCAACACTCAGGTTCTGCATGAATGGATAAACAAGAATTCGCTCTGTAGAAGTTGTGCAAAATCCAATTAATCGAAGTAAGTTTTTGTGAACTGCAACACTTATCAAGTGAACTTCACTTAGAAATGCAGCTTCTCCACCGGGACTGTTATAGTCTGTGAGGCGTTTTAGAGCAACTTTAGTATTGTCCATTAGGACACCTGTGTACACTTTGCCAAATCCCCCTTGTCCAATTATGTTGCATTCATTGAAATTATCTGTCGCAAGCAACATTTCACGTAATGAGAACCTTCTGATCTGCCCAAAAGAGATCTTACGATCATCTTCGCCTGTGTGTTAGATAACACAATTAGAGTTGAATAATTGACATTATAACATAAATGAATTTCTGAATGGACATGGCATATTGCAACTGTATTGCAGTATTGTACCTGACACATCGTAAAACACATCGTGTTTGAGTTTACGAACACGATGGAACCTGTATCCAAGCACAGCCCCAATTAAGAGGGAGAATGCACTGATACTTGCTGCGGTTATGACAACCTGAACCTTTGATTTTCTCTTCGACACTGCATATCCATATCAAGAGGTTCAGTTTTTTAATTTGTTTTCTTTCTTCATCAATAAATGCATACATCTGAGTAGAAGCAATGTACTTGAGAGTTGAGAATGAAGATTGAGAAAAAGAACCTGGGGTAGAGGGAGTCGAAACACATGGCTGTTGGACGTTGTTGCCACAAGTAAGATGAGTCGCTGTAAAGCTGGTAAGACAAACACAGTAAAAGAAGAAACATAAAGCTGTTTAAAAGCCTATAAATGATTGGCTGGAAGACCAGATGATGGACCGGAAACAAGATGATATTTTCGCAAAAGAATGCAAATTTATATTTGATCATCAGAAGTCAAGAACAGAACAAAATGTAGACTGTCTGACATACTTGAATGTGGGGGTTGAAAACAGATGGTTTGGAATTCTTCCAGTCAAATCAGTAGATGAAAGATCCCTGTAAAACCAAGAATATATTAGCAGTACGCTGAATAATATGTTCGTTAGAGAATGTAACAGATGAACAAGACTTCTTACAGTTCAGTTAAGCCTTTAATATTCGCAAGTGAGTCGGGTATGGGTCCACTCAAGCGATTTCCTTTCAACACCCTATTATGGCAGAGTTGAAGCATCATCATTAATAATGTATCATGAATGAAATGTAAACAAAAACCAAAGCTTATAAAATGTAGCACTTCGACTCACATAATTTTTAGGTCGGAAAGATGCCCCCATGATTCTGGAATAGAACCGTTGAAGTTATTATTTCCCAAAATCAAGTTCTCTAAATGGGACATGTTGCCTAGATAATCTGGTAATGGACCGGAGAGATTGTTATTACTTAAATCCCTGCGCGAAGTGTAAAGGAACTAAGTCAGATTCAATCTTACTACAATCTTGTGTTGCACATCTTGAGGAATAAAATCCAACTTACAAGCTAACCAAGAACTTCAGTTTTGTGAGTTCTGGAGAAAGAGTTCCAGTAAATCCATATGAAGCCAGGCTCCTGAAATGTGGCAGCATTAAAATGAAAATAACTCGCTTGATTAATGCAATGGATAAGAACAAAGCACAGAGAACACACTAACAGTCTCACTACGCTTCCGTTTATGCATGTAACACCAGTCCAACTCACGCAAGGGCTGACGAAGAAATAATTCCAATCTTGTATTCTGTTGTTAGTGTCATTCAAATTTTTCAGGAGACTAAACAAAGCTTCACCTGGTAAGATCAGTAAATTGAGTAGCAGATAAACAACTTTAACCACTTGCCAATTTATAATGGCATAATTCCAAAATAAGAAGATACACTAAAGTGGAAAATTGTCTTATGCATAAAGAAAGTTGATTTTAGAAGATAAGATTCATATACCTTCAACATCAGGTTTATTGGATGCAAAACAGCCGGCTGACAGAACCAGGAGCAGAAAGAAATCAAAAGACAGTGCCAAAAGGCGAGACATGATACAAATTGCCAACCCGGCTCCTTATGTTCCTCCAAATCTTAAGCAAGACTCTAGCAAACCCTCTTCTCTATATAGCAAGTCCGAATGGATGAAACCTTAATCACGAGAAATGACAGTGTCAAGTCGAATATATTCCAAACACAACTGTATTAACATTCCAGTTCGCGTGGTCCAGAGAAGCTTCACGTGAAAGAAATGCACTCGAAGATAGTTGTTACATCAAGGACTTTCCATGATGTTCTTGGACAAACGACGACTATAGCTTTAACATGAAATGTCTATATTAGGCCATATTACTCAAAGTGAAGTATAAGAAGTTTCTTTATGCTATCCAGTTTTCCAAGATTTTCCCTTATATACACAAGGTACCAAGATCTAATTAACACGATTCGAGTTGTTCATACAACACAAAACTACACCTTTACTGTTCTATTACTATTACTGCATGACATATATGTTGAAGTTCTAGCTAATTCAGCAAGAACAGAACACATGTTAGTACTTCTTTCAGTACTCAATCTAAGCAGAATCTAGCAGAGAATTGTAACTTAAACACTATCTACCTATACACAAAGTAATGTATCTTTCCAAAATCAAGAAATTACATAAGTTCTATAATGAAATTCACCGATTAACGCAGACAGTAACTTCAAAAATCAAAATGATCAAGCTAAAAGGCAGTTAAAGACCAACAGAAGAGGACAGAATTAAGTTCATATTTTCTTGGACTAGCGGCCTAGCGTACGTCACATATATGGATAAGCAGAAGAAACAAACATGCAAAAAATGGACAAAATTAATTAAGGAAGAAAAGCTTACCTTGTTAGGGAATTGTTAATATAGTATGATGATAATGTTTCATCAAGAGGTACAAGAAGCAGAGATAACAACAATTGTTAATAGTTTTTGTATTGTACTACTTGTAAGTAAGGATCATATATGGTCTGAGAAAACAAACAGCTGATGATATCATAGTATAGTTCTAGGACCCATCAAAAAAGAAGGAAACTTTTGTTGATAAAATGCAATTGAAAATGGAATTGTAGTTGAAAGTCCAATGAATTGTGGGGTTTTGATGAAATGAGTTGATAGAGTGGTGAATAAGAATCCCACTAGTACTAATACAAAAAAAAGAAGATGTTAAATGCTTTGCTTTTTCTTGCAAATGGGCTTGTTGTTTATGATAAGATGCTTAGGAGCAATCAGTGACCAAAAAGATTTGTGTGTTTTTCCTTTCTCTGTTTATAGTATATTTATTCAATCTTTAATATGTCTAATTTACATCAGATTGTGATCCATCATTCCATCATGTCAATAAGGGAACCTCATGCAATCACCAAGGCTTTCAACACTCACAGTGAGAACTGATGTGTCAAATGTATGGCCTATGACCTAACAAAAAATCAGGTAGTTAACTGCACCTTCACATTACATGCAATCTACATTGAACATGAGCTCGCACTTTTCTTATTTACCTATTTCGACTGTAGGTATCGGACTCGGGTATGCGTAGGGGCTCGCTATTTCAGGAAGAAAAACAGGCTGAAGTTTTAAGGGTTCATGTGCCTTGTTCAAGTGTCGATTGTCCAATATGGATATCCGTTTGTTTGGCCGTGAACTAAACTAACAAATTTTGTACTTTAGTTTTATAATTCCGTGTCTCATTTAAATAAGAAATTGGTACGGTAACATTAACTAATAAGTGATCGGTATGTAACTTTAGATGCTATACCTAACCAAATTAATACTAAAAACCAACACCTTAGTTTAGTTCACTGTATAACTTCAGTACAAGTTCATCTCTAGCAGCTATCACTCAAATTGGGAATTTCTATTCAAGTTATAGTGTCATCCACATTAATAAGAATGGTTCAATTGCACACACCACTCTAAGGTTATGAAACTCTGCATAATGTCGCATGGATCACACAACATATAGCAAACCTCATTGATAAGAGAAGAGCCATTCTTGCTATTGCAGAGTTTTGAAAGAAAGTTAGTTTTATTCCAATAATCAAGTTCAGTACAACACCTCAATACATACAACGCAAAAAATTCAGACAACTCTGTAACTACAAAACACTAGACACGGGGAGACGGGAATAATATTTATAACACTAATACGATGTGTAAGACGAGCCCCAATGGGGAGCCGTCGGGCGCGCGGCCAGAGGGCACGCCTTCGGTGCCCCAACGGGCGCAGTGAAAGGATTTTCGTCACCTTACCCCCC
>JAYMSP010003450.1:0-19700 GCA_036897095.1 Plantago elongata
AATCCTGGCTCCACCACATCTATAATAGCCCAAGTATTATAGAAATTCTGACCCAGCTTTTGAAATATGAACAGGGTGAGTAGTGAGTACTCGCTTAGCTATATATCAAGACTGGGCCTTAGCCACACAAATCCTACCTCACCTTCAAAGACAATTGCCATCACCTCAAATACTTGCCATATACCGAATGGGTGGTAACTGTGTTCTTCTCACTCCTTCCATATTACTAGGTTACTACATCAAGAATTATTGAAAAAATCAACTAACATTCCACCAGACAGTGTAATGCACTTGTATATTTTTGTATTTTTGGCGAAGGATTTACGAGGCTGAATATGATATTCTAAACGAATATGATGGAAGCTGAAATTGTAGGAAAAAACATTATCTACTTGTAACGTTGTTTCTTTCTTATAAGATGAAGATAATGCAAATAGTATACGCGTGCATGAACCTTCTGGATTCTCGCATTTTCCATATAATTGCTTTATGTACATTTTACAGTTAATTTTGGTAAGGGCAACCAAATTCTGTTTGAGCTCTACAGTTTATTAAATGGAAGGCAAACAATGTGGATTGGTATTAAATAGTACTATCTAATTAATTGGTAATCTCCTTGAACCTGGTTCCAATTATCATGTATACTTGGAGGAAATGGTTAATAAATTTCGGAGTTTGAAACTGAAGTTTCACATGGTTGTTTATGGAGAAAGTAAGATACATTGATGTCGAATTGAATTTGACAATACCTTTCTAATGTCTATGCCATTAGTAACACTAGACATAGAATCTGGTGAAATACTTAATGGACTACTGCAACATGAAAATGTTCTTTGACTGCTGAGCTTCAGCTCCACTTCACTAAGTGTTCCAACTTCCCTGTAGCAGAATACTCCAATTCAAGCAAATCCAATGGGCACCTCGAAGTGGATTGAAAGGATAATAGCTCATTTTGTGTATGAAATGAATCCATACATCTCTCTAAAGAATCCTGAATCACAGCAAGAAAATACAAAGAAAAAAAGAGGGATCCGTCTCGAGTCCCTCTCTCTCATTAAAAACAAAGATTAAGACCAGCATGGCCATGTCCTTGCCCTTCATCTCTTGCTGTCAGATATTAGCACTTATGTCCCTTACATGTTCTTTGTCAGTCTCGTCACTATCCTTATTGGCATATATTTTGTCCAGGAGATCACTACCCTAAGTTCACCATCCAAGTTAAATATCCGTTCTAAGATTAAGAACCTGATTTTAGTGATCTGATCGTTAGTTGTCCTTCAAGTTCTCTTAGACACTTGATTTGGTACTCCTAAATTTGATTGATTTTTCA
The DNA here is from genome assembly GCA_036897095.1 of Plantago elongata. Classification (NCBI taxonomy): domain Eukaryota; kingdom Viridiplantae; phylum Streptophyta; class Magnoliopsida; order Lamiales; family Plantaginaceae; genus Plantago; species Plantago elongata. Next base: position 1,331 of record JAYMSP010003450.1, read on the forward strand.
GATAATCCTGCACATTTAGGTCTTCTCAGATACATCCACATTCTGTTTTCGTAATGTTAACAAAGTTATCTCATCGGAACGCATGCTGAGAATAGTTACTTGCGACTTTATTTATTTAAATTTTGCCATGTCTAACTTGATTTTTTTTGCTTTCCAGCCTATATTGGTCTACATGTCAAAGGTGGATGGAGGCTTCAAATTTAGCCCTATAAGTGTAAACTTTTTGACAGAGATCACAAAAGTTATTTTTGCAATTGTGATGCTTATAATTCAGGTACTTTCTCTCTAGTTGCTAATATTTTCAAACTTTATGTTGTCAATCTCACTCTGTGAAAAGACGAAACCTGGGAGTAAATACTGTAGGGTAGTTGTCAAATTGATTGAACGAAACATCAAACAGTCGGTTATACTCTAAAAAACACGTGACCCGTTATAGCTTGATAATTGTTACGAAATATATCCTTTTTGGTAGAATTGCTTGTGTCGGTGAAGGTTGAATATCAGTATTTATCTCAAATTCTCAACGGATATATCAGTGTATGTTTTTGGTTGAGGATCATACTCCACCAGATGGTTGCGTATACGGGCACAGGCTGTTAAAAAGTTGTCTACAGTTGTCTATAAATATAACTAACTGAAATCGCAATGCAGTTATATTCCTCTGGCATAAGTAGCATGTGGAACATTTTTGCAGTTCATAGAGAAACATTCATGTCCGGCACTTCGTGTGCTTGTTGGTCACTTCTGTTCTATTATACTTTTACTAATGCTTTATGTTTCTGAAGTGTTATTGCTTACATTTGGAAGCTACTTAATATTTGTATTGAGCCCTAGGCAAGCTGTGTGCTATAGTTCTTTTCCATTATAAAAACCTCATGATATGGAGTGTGCTATAGTTCCTCTCTTTTATGCTTAACCACGACATTGTTTCTAATACATGGACTGGTCTGAGATGTGATATTGTGGAACTAGCCAGCTGAAAGGACTGCAAAAGAAAGGGTATTCATATAGTTGTGAATACACTCTTTTCGTCCTCTTAGTTTTCAGCGTGTTATATATCTAATCTAAGGTTATTAGCTTACTGAAAGAACTACATCGTACAACAATTGTATGTGGAGTATTTTGTGCCTCAGTGCCGCAAGTAACTTATGTTTGCTGTCTGATTCACTGTTCATGCAGGGTAGGCGGCAGAAGGTTGGTGAAAAACCACTGCTTTCATTCTCCACATTTATGCAGGTATATGTTGAGCACTAAACAGTCTTACAGCGTTTGACCCCTATAGCTTAATTTTACATAATATTTTTGGTACTCTTTCAGTTTTTCTATTTTGGAATGATTTTTAATTAATGTTTTCAGTTCACTGACATACTTCTATGTATTTGAAGGCTGCGCGGAGTAACGCGCTTCTTGCTGTTCCCGCTCTTCTGTATGCTGTAAATAACTACCTGAAATTCATTATGCAGGTAATCCTTGTTATGATCAGTTTGTTCCTTATTTATATATTTTTTGGTATATAATAAGAATATCCTTCTGATAAGTGCTTTCATATTGATGCCTGGTTAGTATTATTTATGCACTATGATTGCAGTTCATGTTTTTAATCATGATAAAGTCCATATGCCACATCCCTATTACTGTGCAAAACTACTTCTGCATCATCATTCTATTTTCATGTGCTATTTAAAGAGGGATACATAAAAAGTTCTTAATATATGTCAAAGGCAGTTGACAAATAACTAGTGGGTGTTTGCTTAAATAGTAAGATGAAGTTAGAATTAAAGGTTAGTTTTTGGAGGCCAGTTTGTAACAGTAGGATCTAAAAGTTAAATCTGAATGTGCCATCCTATTTCATCCATGTGCTCTATGCGTGGCACTTCGACTCGAAAGTAGCATATTCTTATATATGTGAGATCCTCATCTTAAGATTCCCTTTTTTTGTTTGGTTCTGCAGTTGTATTTTAATCCTGCGACAGTGAAGATGTTGAGCAATCTAAAGGTTGGTTAGTACTGCAGCTTTTTAGCTTATCATACCATTCATTTTCACTTGATATAATTATTTCAAATTCCGTTCAAGTTGCTGCATGTGTCATATAAAGATTAAACCTACTTTTGGTCATAATGAAGTTTCTAGTTCTCAACATTCTTGGAATCCTCTCTCCGGATCATTAATGAATGTATTCGACAACTCGTACTCTTGTACACAATTTCATAGTTGGCTAGAGAATTATTTATGTTCACAAGAGGATGTATTCATTTTTGTAACTATCATTTATCAAAAGACTATCTTCAGCGTTGGAGCATAATGATTAGGAGTACAAAACTGTACCCGTATTGCAACTTGTAGAAGAGTTATAGTTATGTTGAACAACCAATAAGCGATATATTTTCTACTGAAGCAGTCGAATGCAGCATATTACTACCTCTGATATAGAAGAAATAGTGCATAACCGGTATTGCATTTAATTGGAACTTGTTTCCACTTATTTTTTCTTTGCAGGTTCTGGTCATTGCTGTACTTCTGAAAATGGTAATGAAACGTCGGTTTTCAGTAATTCAGGTCAGTCCCAAAGTTTGACTAAATAGTGCTTATAATATTTTTAAAGGTTGTGATTATGAAGGTTCATTGTTCCGTGTGATATATGTTTGTATGTTAGGTGAGCAGTACACATTTGTAACAGACACGTTAAGTTATTTCGTAGGTGTTACCTTTATTTTACCATTCACTAACTAAATGTTGTTTTATTGAAGTGGGAAGCTCTTGCTTTGTTGCTGATTGGGATTAGCATTAATCAACTGAAATCGTCTCCTGAGGGCTCCATGGCTTTGGGTCTTCCAGTTACAACTATTGCTTATGTTTATACACTGATATTTGTAAGTGATTCAGCATCTGCTGTTTATCTCTTGCAAATGTTGGAATTCGATTTATGTATTGGATGGTCCAAATTACCTCTTCGACTTCCTTACATTCATGTCTCAAACAATGCAGGTTACTGTTCCTTCTATGGCGTCAGTTTTTAATGAATATGCCCTTAAAAGCCAGTATGACACCAGCATTTATCTACAGGTTATTTACGATTAAAATTGGCAAACGTTTATGTGTGTCGATTGGTAGTGGGCTTTCAACATCTTGGATATGTTTCTATTGTCTTGGTCATTTTCATTTGTACACGTTAAATCTCCTTCTCATACTTTCTCCCTTCACATTTGACATTTGAGAGGTGACTGCGGTTTTTTTTTATCAGCTGAAACCGCATCAGTAGTTTGGTTACTGGTGTGCTAATCGCTGCATTTTCTGGCGGTGAAGGCACACCGGTAGACTTGTGGGAATGAATTATTAGCAAAGTTTGATTAGTTGCAGTAACTTATAGAACAAAACAAAAGAACATCATTTCTTTCTTTATCATCTTTTTGAACATGTTTGGTGTTGTATTATTTGGATCATACCTGATAAAATTGGTAACAATATGATTTTATCTTTTCTCATATATTAACATTTGTTTTAAATATTCTTTATTCTCAGAACTTATTTTTGTACGGTTACGGAGCGTTTTTCAATTTCCTTGGGATTCTTGCAACTGTCATTATCAAAGGTACTTGTTTGTTTTCTCATCTTTACAATAGTGATAATAATAATTATTATATTGCCAAAAACATTGATTATTATAATATTATATGATATTAATTAATCCTTCCAGAGACCCAAATTATGCTAATTCGTCACAAAGATCTGATTTTATGATGGTCTCTGCTTTGTTTTATTTGAAATTTGATCCCATAGTTTCTTAACCATGTTTATCCAGGTCCTAGCAGCTTCGATATTTTGGAAGGACATTCAAAAGCCACCATGCTTTTGATATGTAATAATGCAGCACAGGGGATTTTATCCTCCTTTTTCTTCAAATATGCTGGTGAGAATGATCCTGAGCTAAAATGTGGAAATCTATTCCTGTTTAGACTGACTGATGTGGAGAATTTATGATGATTATAGTTCATTATCTCCAGATTGGTGACAGCTGAATGACTGAGCAATGTATTTCCTCTTCGACATACTTACACAAGTCCTTTTCTTTTGTTTTTTTCCCATTGCTACCAGATACAATTCTGAAGAAGTACTCTTCAACTGTCGCCACAATATTTACAGGCTTTGCTTCTGCTGCTCTGTTTGGACACAGATTAACCATAAACTTTATGTTGGGGATTTCAGTTGTTTTCATCTCAATGCACCAGGTAGCATGAATACAAGGTTCAGAATCTTCAGATCTTTTGTTGTGTAAAAATCATGTTGAACCTTTGTTTTTGGTGCATCAGTTCTTTTCACCTCTTGCAAAAGCCAAGGAAGAAGACCAACAAAATGTGGTTCTGGAGAGTATAGATGAGAAGGATCATAGGTACTTGCTTATCTTTTACTCCAAATGATGACTTATAGGCTATAGCCGGGCCTCACTTACTTGAGAAACTCCCATGAGAGTCTGGAAAGTCTTGAGAGTCCTACACAAAAAGATTCAGCCGCACAATTAGTATACAATAATGGACAATTTGCAAATAGACAAAAATCTAAAATTTACCCACAACACAATTAGTATACAATATTGCATGACTCTCACAAGTTTTTGTACTTATTGATATGGACAGGGGTCACAAACCCAGAATCCCAAGGACCTCTTTCTCAGTAGTAATTGAAGAGTTTAGAATATACAAATTGCTATTTACGTGTCCGTAGTGACAAAATTGACATTAATATTTGTGAATTTTGTCTGCTTCACAAACCCAGAACTATTGTTGCATAGCTCGTGTTTGAAACATAATTTACTGGAAGGTTGACGACTTAGAAGCTTAGTATTCTGAAGAATTAATCAATATACCAGTGGCAATACGAGCATGCTGATTCCAATGACTTCTTTCACATTATGTGTATATTATATTCATTAATTTCTGGATGTGTGTGTGCAATTTTTCCCACTTGTTTGGATTCTAAATTTTCAGCATATCGTGGTTTTTTTCTCTTTTATTTTTAGAACCTTTTGTACAATGTTCACTTTTTCCTTTTCTGATTTTCTGTCTCTCCAACCTTCCAGGTCAAAGGAGTTATCCTTCATAAATATAGCTGCTGGAGCGAATGAAGAGGTGAAGTGATACATTACTCTTGCAGATGTGCATCATATGTAATTTTTATCTCACAAAGTTTACATCTCACTCATCTGCTCTTATTCTTTTCCTGTTTTGGCAGACAACTCACCGTGTTGAATCTGATGAAAGACAACCTCTTCTTCCCATCTGAAGATACTTAGGCTGTATGTTGCTATAACCTAAGCTTCCATCTCACCCCCTCCCCTCTTTTTTTGCAACCTTAAGACTTGAAATAAGTGGCAGTTAAAATAGTCCTGTTGTAAAGTGTGAGACTATTACGAGTAAATGTTTTAAGGAAAAGCATACTAATTTCAAGTAATAAGTTGTTAGAATCTGAAGTTCCAAACGGTCTGATATATTATAGCTCATTGCAACTTAGTGTTTGTATCCACTATCCACACAAGTTCTTTCAGAATGTTTCAAAAAGCATCATTTTGTATCACGTCTCACTGGGTAACTTTATTTCTCACATGCGTATCCTCTGAAGATTTAAGTTTCTGCTCCCGGAAGCCCAACTAAGTCTCGTTTCTTTCTCGTCATCTGACTCTGCAAACTTCATTAATAACTCAGATATGTATTTGGAAAGCCACAAGGTCAATTTTTTTGCGTCAGTTTTACACCAAACAAGTTGTAAAATTTATTTCGCTGGAGTTTAAGTGACTAACCGGTCGCATAACCGGTGACGCATGTGACCCAGGCGAAACTTGTTTTAACAGTTTCTTCAAGACCTTGTGTTCTTAAAACAATTATCTCTATTTCAAATTTTCTTATTGGATGAGTCTGCATCTTTGATAATTTCACTCGCGTCTTTAGGCCACATCATGGCATTTTTTTAATTAATAAAACCTAAATAAGTCCCTCCTGCAGAACTTTGGTACTTCCGTGTGTATTTCTTTCATATTGCCACTTGTGTCTCGGCCCTATTACACTATCACGACACTTTAATCTGTTGCCTAAACCAATTTGAATTCACTTTCCTTGCAGATGGTTTTGCTTGGTGTTTCTAGCACGATACATAGAAGGTATAGAACAGGAATATGACAGTGCAGGGACAAATACAAGCACAATAAATACAATTGCGAATTATTTTAGAGAAACAGTGTCACCTTTTCTGTTTGACACAATGATTTTTCCCTGAAAGATTTTGGAAATACAGTGTTGGGGAATTCGAGCTTAGAAGATGGGTACTGAAGAAAATACTGCTGGATGTGTTTGTATTTCCATCGTTACTCGTATTCCCATTACAGTGTTATAATATACTAAAGTATATTGTCGACATTAAGGTGAATTATGAGTTAATTAATTCGTTGGCTAAAGAGGATATTCTTTATATTTATATATTTCTTCGACTGTCCATTTGTTGTTAAATTTTGCTGGACTCTTTAATTTTTCGTTGTGTGTATGTGCTGTAACTCACTGATGGCAGTCAGTCAAATGATGTATAAACTTCTCCATCCCATCAAACTTCATACGTTAAGGTACGTTAAGGTGGAGAAAAATATACTTTTAATGATAAAATATATAACTTTTGTGTTAAGTTGAGATTGTTTATTATTTATTAGTAGTGGAGTAATTTTTTTTTAGTAATGTATGAAATTTGATGGAATGACTAAAAATATAAATGTATGAAGTTTGCTGGGACGGATGGAGTATATTTTTCCGACTATTCCTATTGGGTATACTATCATTGTTGTTTTTGTTATATCCCAAGGGCATCAGTCTTAAAATTACTCGTAACATGTACACTTCAATCCAAGAACCCGTTCTCTACTCTTCACTAATTGGTCCGACCTTTCGGACCATGAAAAGCTCATCCATGGCTTCTAAATCCTTCATGGACGAGCATGGCTTTGGCACATGAATGGAATGGAAGCCGCCCTTCTCTTCCATGAATGGACTGAGTGTCTAGCTTAAAGCTCTGTCCAAGAATTTCAATATCATTGAAAATAAGTTTCAGTTAATTCTCCGAGTCTTGATTGTTGTTTAGTTTGTTTATATATTGAATTGAGATGTGATGGGTGTTGTACTATTATTGATTTGGTTAAGGGAAACCTTATTATGTAAGGTTATGGAGAATTTGAAATTGGGGCAGTTTTTGGAGAACTATGTCTCAATAATTTGGTCAATCATTTGCGATTAAAAAGTACACATATTGACAAAGAATCTATATATTTTAAAGCGTCTTGTTATATGCAAGATACATCTTACTAAATACAACACATTTTTAAAAAATTATAAAAATATCAAAAGTTATATAATTCACAAGTAACCCAAAAAAACTGAAGTTTCATTGAATGGGTTAATGCAAAATACCTCTTAATTGTGCAAAACTCCTTGAGGTTAACAAATTAGTACCGAACTCCTTTGAGCTATTAATAAATGAGTTATAAAAAAGTGAATGTTCATTTATTTTTTTTACTCCAAATTATCTTTTGACTTCACTTTTGATCTGTTTAAATTACTAATAATGGAATGATATATGTCATTTATATGCAGTGACGATTTTAATTAGTGTTATTCTATGATTGTCAGTTATATTTTTTAATAGTTCAAATTTAAGTCATTTTAATATTTTAAAAATTTAGACTATCGAGTTAAACTCATACAATACGAATTCATCATGTGTATTCATTATTATTTTTGGAACGAGTATATTATCAAACTAAAAAAAACAATACAAAGCGCGAGGCGATCACGGCGATCTAGCCTGAAGTTCTCCACATGAACTAAAGTGCGAAAGATAATCTAGTAAATCTAATGCAACATTAGACTTCTAACATGGGATCGAAGCTTAGATATCATCTAAGCTATGTATATCACTACATCAATGATCTTCTGTGCAATGGGTATGTGCCTGTCGCATTACCAAAGCATGTGTTATTCATGTGCTTCCATACCTCGTAAATAGTCTCCAGGAAATCCACCTTCAATAGTGTTCTTCTCCAGTTTTTGCCCTTACTCTGTTGTAGCACCCACTGCAGTTCCGTATGCCATTCATCTGGTGTGTGCTGATATTGCAGCTAACAAAGCACATCAACCCATATTCATTTGGACTCAGGGCAGCAAAAGAAGAGGTGGGCGTGGGACTTCTGGACTGGGTAGAAGCAGTAGCCAACATCAATCACAATTCCGAATCGAAGGAGACGATCTCTAGTTGCGAGTCGGTCGTAGCAGGAAAGCCAACATATAAGCCGAGCTCGAGGCCGCACAATGGACTCGAGGATCAATCCCCTCCATTCGACCCTGGGTCTCCCAATTTGCAATGCCTTATACATTTTGTCGGTGTTGAACTTTGTTGCCATCTGCATAGAAACCCAAGCATTGATGTTGGTGATCCACGTTCTTGCCTTGAGGATACTTTTCATAATCCATAAGCTAGACAAATACCTCAGTTATCTATTGCAAATTAAGTTCTTCTCTATTTTTTTTCTTGTTTCTATGCAATAAACATTCGTGTGTTCGATTCCTGTTGATGCTTATTTTTTATCACAGAGAGACCCAAAATCTTGTGTCGGCCCAGGTCTCAGGTCGAAGTCGTTGGAGATTTTCCAACACAGATATCCCAATATGCAATAGTTCCATCAATAGAGTCGAACAAATTATATTTGCATATGTCAACAAAGTTTGTGTTTATCACTTATTGAATCAAAATATGCTACCTGTAAATCCTTCCATGCTTTATCGAAAGCCTTAAGTGCAACGTAGTACTAATCAAACACTACTACACATAAACAAACAAATTGATTAACTCATTGTACTATCGTTATTATTATGTTCGAATATTTAGTTTGCAAATCCTCTAACATGGATATTCTAACACGCACAGAGTGCACGATTATGGAACGTCCAATTTCATACTTTTGTGTCATCAATTTTGTCCACTACCTACAACACCATAATCAAGAACATCAAACACAGTAGTTGCATCTGACTTGATTGTAACAAAGGATGATGTAATAATCATAAACAAAATCAAAGATTTTGACATGATGTACATTAACAGTTTTTCCAGTTAAGTTAGAATATGTAAGTACGTTGCTTAATTAGAATTATAAGATATGATGATAAAGAAAATCTAGTTGTGTAAGAGTTTTAATAGATATATACTCTTTCAATTTCCTGCAGGATAATACAAATCATCAAAACATAGTTTAGACAAATACCTCAGTTATCTATTTCAAATTAAATTCTTCTTTATTTTTTTTCTTTTCTCCATGCAATAAACATTCATATGTTCCATCAATAGATTCAAACAAATTATATTAGCATATGCTAATAAATTTTGTGTTTAGTTATCACTTATTGAAACAAAATGTGCTACATGTAAATCTTTCCATGCTTTATCAAAAGCCTTAAGTTCAAAGCAGTATTAATCAGAAACAACTACTACATATAAGCAAGTGAATTGATTAACTCATTGTACTATCGTTAGTATTATGTTAGAATATTTAATTTGCAAAATCCTCTAACATGGATATTCTAACACGTATAGAGTGCATGATTATGGAACGTTCAATTACATACCTTTGTGTCATCATTTTGTCCATTACCTACAATACCATAGTCAAGAACGTTAATCACAGTAATTGCGTGTGACTTGATTGTTACCAAGAATGATGTAATAATTATAAGCAAAATCAAAGATTGATGTTAATTAACAATTTTTCCAGTTAAGTTAGAATATGTAAATACATTGTTTAATTAGTATTATAGCATGATGATCAAGAAAATCTAATTTTCTAAGTATTTTAGTAGATATATACCCTTCCAATTTCCTGCAGGATAAATACAAATCATTAAAACATTGATTAGACATCAGTTATCAATTGTGTATTGATAAAATTCGTATCTTGGTCTAGTCTAGAACTTAGTCCAAACACTACATGACAAGGCCTCGTCTATGGCTCATTTAGAGATCCATTAGCGAGTCCAGCTCAATATAGCGATCAAGTCGAAGTCGAGTATCAAAGGTCCAACGGCTAACCTAATTAAGCCAACTGAGCGAGCTACCTAGTTCAATACCCCTCGTCAGCCATATGACTCATCGACGAGCTAACTAGCTAGTTGGCTCACCTAGCTGAGCCAACTTCGAAGACCATCCAATTGGTTCCAAACAACTTGTCTAGTTCAAGTGGCCTTGTCAACCATCTCGTCATAGAACTAGTTGACACTGGAAATAGATGGTCAGACCACTTCGTCTAACACACACCACAAAAGAGGTGTCTTCTAACCGATTGAGAAGGAGTCCAACCGCCTCATCAGGAAAAGTGGAGAAGTGGGTGTGAGGGACTCTAACGGATGAGAATGGAGAGTCTTTATATAGGAAGGAAAAGAAGGAGGTTAAGATATCGAATACTGACCGAACGAAACCCTAGCAAGCTACTGAACGCCTCCATCACTCTAAAGCTCTCTCGTCAACCTTCCTTTGTCTCCTTCCACCTTGAACGACCTCATCTACAACTTCATCCCCATCAACCCTCAACCATCATCACAGTCAAACTTCACCATCCATCGCCTTCCACTGTCTATAACCATCATTAGACGACTAACTATCTCATCGGTGCTCGTCCAATCATTGCCGAAGTGTCAACAAGATAAGTCGACTTCCATCTTCTTCCTTTCTCTCTTTGTCACTCTGTTTATCTTCCATCAAATTAATTACGAACTTCAGCGTTGGAGTCCACACGGTCGGTATCACACCGGTGTCATCTTGGAACCTCATGTCTCTAGGTTTGCTCTTGTTGCCTTGTAGGTCACTGGTGCCCCCCACCCCAATTCGTAAAACCTAATTCGATTGTAGGTTTTTGAGCGTCTACATACTGCAAATTAAATTCTTCTCTATTTTATTTTTTCTTGTTTCCATGCAATAAACATTCATGTGTTCGATTTCTAATGGTGTTTTTCTTTTATCACAGAGAGCCCCTAAATCTTGTGTCGGCCTTAGGCCAAAGCTGTTGGAGATTTTTCAAAACATATATCTCAAAATGCAATAATTACATTAACAAAGGCAAACAAATTTTATTTGTATCTCTCAACAATTTTTGTTTTTAGTTATCACTTATTGAACCAAGATGTGCTACATGTAAATCCTTCCAAGCTTTAACAAATGCCTTAGGTTCAAAGTAGTACATATCAGAAACTACTACTACATATAAGAAAACATATTGATTAACTCATTATACTATTATTACGTTTGAATATTTAGTTTGCAAAATCCTCTAACATGGATATTCTAATACGTACAGAGTGCAAAATTATGGAACGCTCAATTTCATACATTTGTGTCATCAGTTTGTCCGTTACCTACAACACCATAGTCAAGAACATTATACACAGTAGTTGCATCTGGACTGATCGTTACCAAGGATGATATAACAATAATAATCAAAATCAAAGATATTGACGTGATGTTCATTACAAAATTTTCAAATTAAGTTCGAATATCTAAGTACGTTGTTTCATTAGGATTATAGGATTTGATGATCATGAAAATCTAGTTGTGTAAGAGTTTTAGTAGATGTATACTCTTTCAATTTCATGCAAGATAAATACAAATCATCAAACATAGATTAAATAAATACCTCTGTTATCTATTGCAAATTAATTTCTTCACTATTTTATTTTTCTTGTTTCCATGCAATAAACATTCATGTGTTCGATTCCTAATGGTGTTTTTTTTATTACAGAGGGCCCATAAATCTTGTGTCGGCCATGGCCTGAGGTCGAAGTCATTGGACATTTTCCACCAAAATGCAATAGTTCCATCAACAGAGTCAAACAAATTATATTAGCATATGTCAACAATTTTTTTTGTTTAGTTATCACTTATTGAACCAGAATGTGCTACATGTAAATCCTTCCATAATTTATAGAAAGCCTTAAGTTCAAAATAGTACTAATCATAAACAACTACTACATATAAGCAAGAGGATTTGATTAACAATCATTGTACTATCGTTATTATTATGTTCGAATATTTAGTTTGCAAAATCCTCTAACATGGATATTCTAACACATACAGAGTGCACGATTATGGAACGTTCAATTCCATACATTTGTATCATCATTTTGTCCCTTACCTACAACACCATAATGAAGAACGTTTAACAAAGTAGTTACACCTGACCTGATTGTTACCAAGAATGATGTAATAATCATAAACAAAATAAAAAATATTTGATGAGAGGGCTTTAGACCATCCCATCTAGTCTTTTCTACTACCTTTTATTGTTACTAAGTCTAATTTTTATTATTTTGTTAGAACCTTTTTACTTGTTTTGTTCTATTTTGAATTTCACAAGTATTTTGTGAAGGCACTCCAGTTGATGGGAAAAAGAGTGTGTTTTATAATTGATTGGATGACCCAATTGATTCGTATGCTTGCTAAGCCAAAATACCAATATACGAAGTTGGAGAGAACAAAATCAAGAAAATGAGCAAAACCAAGCAAAAGGGCAAAATAGTCAATTTATAATGATCATCGCGTTACACCACGCCAGCCAACATAGGCTAGCAAGTGACCACGTCGCGGTCGATTTGAAGGATGACGCGGTGGGCCTATTTTTGACTAACCGCGTCCTTTTTCAGCCTTCTCTCCATATTTTGCCATATTTTATCCCTTTTATGTCCCAGTTAGGTTCTACTACTTCATTATCTATATAATAGGCACTAGTCTTCAATTAACACAATTCTAGTCTCTAGAACTCATTCTAGAGAGAGAAAATAGAGATTCAAAAGGAAAGGATGTCTTGTGACCTTTGTTATATTTTATATTGAAGTTTATTTTGTGCAAATGAGTTTCGAATTTCTACCAAGCTCTACAGTTGAATTCAATTCAAAATTCTTCAATTCTACCTTGGGACGTGACAACCATTGGTAATCTATATGAACTCTATTTAGTTTTTCTTTATATTGAGAATATGTGTTCTGCTCTCTTTTCTATGACTACGAGTAGCTAAACACCTCACTATGGGGTGGTGATTGATACAAGTATGATTAGTCAGGTTTTTTGCGATTCTATATGCATTATGATTAATTATTGTGCTATTTAGGTTAACCAATTAATCTGGCTATGTTTATTTAATATTCTTTCAACAAAATCACATATCGTATAGCTTGTTCTATTTAAACAAAACATTTTTCGTCTAAAGCTATCCGAATCAGTTTGTTGCAAATTACTTTAGCCATAATAATCTGTTTGCCATAATTCAGTGGTATTGACGACTCCACTAATAATATTTGTTCTTGAACTCGAGTGTGTGAGACATCGCATAATTAACTCCTGCGAAACGCAACCCCTGCTAATGAACTTGCTTGGAATCACCACTATATAGTTTCTCCAATTGCACAACTTATCTCAATTTAAATATGTCTTTCTTCTGTCTATATATTCTACAATCTCTTTATTTGCAAAACAATCTGCTGCTGAAGCAACCAACTCTTTAGTGCTCTCTTATTAAATATTGTTCCTTTATTCATAAACTAAAACAACAACTGGTTAAGTCTTTAGAGACCGATTTCGGGGTTATTATCACTTCACTACAATTTTTACTTCAAGTGTTGGGATTTAACTCTTGGTTTAAAAATAAATAAATATAAAACTCTGATTTGACAAATCAATATTGACGTGATGTTCATTAATAGTTTTTCCAGTTAAGTTAGAATATGTAACTACTTTGTTTAATTAGGATAATAGGATATGATGATCAAGAAAATATAATTGTGTAAGAGTTTTAGTAGATATATACCTTTTCAATTTCATGCAGGATAAATACAAATCGTCAATACATATATTAGACAAATACCTCAGTTATCGATTGCAAATTAAGTTTTTCTCTAATTTTTTTATTCTTTTTCCATGCAATAAACATTCATGTGTTCCATCAACAGAGTCAAACAAATTTTATTTGCACCTGTCAACAAATTTTGTATTTAGTTATCAATTATTAAATCAAAATGTGCTACCTGGAAATCCTTCCATGCTTTATCGAAACCTTATGTTCAAAGTAGTACTTATCAGAAACTAAGACTACATATAAGCAAACAGATTGATTAACTTATTGCACTATCGTTATTATTAATGTTTGAATATTTAGTTTGCAAAATCCTCTAACATGGATATTCGAACATGTACATAGTGCACGGTTATGGAACGTTCAATTTCATACCTTTGTATCATTAGTTTGTTTGTTACCTACAACACCATAGTCAAGAACGTTAAATACAGTAGTCGCATACCTGAATGTTATTAAGGATGATGTAATAGTCGTTAACAAAATCAACGATATTGACGGATGTCCATTAACAGTTTTTCTAGTGAAGTTAGAATATGTAAGTACGATTTGTAATTAGGATTATACGATTAGAATTTAGTAGATCTATACTCTTCTAATTTTCTCCAGGATAAATACACACCTTCAAAACATAGATTAGACAAATACCTCAATATTCCATGATTTATCGAATGCCTTAAGTTAAAAGTAGTACTAATAAGAAACATCTACTAAGCAAGCGAATTGATTAACTCATTGTACTATCTTTATTATTATGTTTGAATATTTAGTTTGTAAAATCCTCTACCATGGATATTCTAACACGTGCAGAGTGCACGATTACCGAACGTTCAATTTCATACCTTTTTCTTCGTTACCTAAAGCACCATAGCCAAGAACGTTAACACTGTAGTTGCATCTGACCTGATTGTTACCAAGAATAATGTAATGACCATAAACAAAATCAGTGGTATTGACATGATGTTCATTAACAATTTTTTCATTTAAGTGTGAATATGTAACTACGCTATTTAATTAGAATTATAGGATAAGATGATAAAAAAATCTAGTTGTGTAAGAGTTTTAGTAGATATATACTCTTCCAATTAAGTTCTTCTCTATTTATCTTTTCTTGTTTCCATGCAATAAACCTTGGTGTAGTGGTGTTAACATATAAGTCAACAAGTTGTTTGCATACAAGTGAGTACAAAGTATGTGGAAAATAATATATGTCGGTAGAACGATGTCCCAAGAGTACTAACCGTGCTAATTCAAATGACGGGACTCGATCGATTAGTAGTCGGATTGTTATATATATATATAACAAATTTATGCAAATCTTATTTTGGAGTTTTGGTTTAAATATGATGATATTTATGATTTTAGGTTATTTATTCGGATCGAATTTTAGATTAATGTTTAAACAGTGGACATTCATATTTTTGGTTTCTCTTAGATTGCATTATAGATGATTTATTTTCCCTACATACTAACACATACCCTAACTCGTGTATGTATTAAGATTAAGAGTCTTTATGATAAATAACTTTTCCTAGAATTATTTTAAAGAATTCACAGTTACCTATGGATTTTTGTAAATAGATATACACCTTAGTCATGAGCGTAAGGTTCACAACTATATAACCTCTCACAAAACATTGATTTATGAGGATTTATTTGTAAAGGGTAAGGCCTCAACCTGATGTATAGTGAGGAACATAACATCTGAACTCTAAACAGATGTATAGTGAGGAACATAGCATTTGAACTTTTGAAGTGGAGTTCATTAGGACAACATTGTTATACTTTGAGCTAAATATAAAATATGAACATGTATTATGTTTATGTCGTAAAAAAATAATAAAAATAAACAATAATACAAACATAATGTTAGGAATATCTTTTAGTGTTTTTGATCAATCACCATGTAACTTATCTTTAGTACAGAAAGGTGACTAGTACTCTCGGTTCACTTGAATATTGTAAAGAGGAAATCACTTAGTATGTTAGTCTAGTTAAACTTGTATATGATTGTTTAGGTCTTTGAATGTAATTTTATGTTTCGAAGATGGCCGTGAAGAAGGATCCTAGCAATGGAGTTTAATCGAAGATTTGAAGATTGTGCAGGTTTAATGAAGACACAAGGGATTAGTCTCCTCTGAAATGCTATGTTCAGAAAGCCTTGTATAGTGCCTTTGCACATTACACCTCTTTGAAGATCTGTCATTCTGAGTCAAGGAGCATGCTAGCTTTCTGATGAGCACATGTTTCCGTTGAGACTATAGGACAAGAAATAGTACAGTGTATTAATTACACCCGACTGAAAAAGTCAATTCCAGCAAGCCCTCTCTGAAATACGAGATAGTGACTTCTGAGTACTTATTTCGAGATATCAACGGATTCAATTATGAGAAGCTCGGACGGATATTATTCGAACGACTCTCAAATTTTAATATCAACACTTAGAAGCTGAGAAAACTACACTGAATCAACACACGGACTACGCTCATATTGTTATATCAAACAAATATTCTCTCAAGCTTTCTAAATACAGTTCTCTAAGCTTACAGTCAATTAGCTTGAAGAATCTCTGGTAGTTCTATATGTCATGAACCTTAACAAGAGTTTGATTATCTGTGAAAGAGTTGAACACTCAGACATCCTTTTTAAAGTTCATTCTCCAGAATGACTATCAACACTTGGGTCGGAAAGGAGAATCCTTCTATATACTGAACAAGTATATTAATTTGTGATTCTTGATTCTTCTCCAGCTCTTTGGATAAATAACTGAAAAGTTATTTAAAGAGAAGCCTGACAACAATTATATAACCAACACCATCAAGGTGTGGAGTACATGAAGTACTTGGTTTGGGAAATTAAGGAAAAGCTCCAAGGTTATCTTGAGTATAGGAAATAATTGGCTTTAGAAGCTAGGAAAAAACTTAGGGGGAATATTTGGTTGGGAACCATTTGTTTGTAAGTATCTTAGAATAGGATATATTGTAAGGTGAACTCAATTGTCTGTTCTAGTGGATTCTAGGTCTCAGAAAGGCCGAAGTGGACTAGTTGGAGGATTACGCCACCTCCACCACCTCCAAAAACCACTCTAAGTTGCTGTGTTATTTACTTATTGCATTTACATTCTAGCAACACACACTCACACATTATTACTGCAAAACACATTAACGTTTATCTATCGCTTAAAGTATCCCGCTCTCTGAATTTAAGTATCAGAAACCTCCAAGGATTCTGAGAAATACTCTTTATCAACGAAAGTTTGAAAAGACTATTATTCACCCCCCAAGTTTTTTACTTTCGCCGTTATCTGGACCAACAAGTGGTATAAGAGTAGGAGGTTTACCAGCCTTCTGCACTAAACCTTGATCCTCCATATAGGTAAAGTTTTTGTCGCTTTACAATGACGTTTTTAATTGTGTGTAAAGTGTGCAAGTATGTCTCTGAGTGATGCTCCGGTTCTAAAACCCGAGAATTATGAGAAATGGAAGAACAACATGATGCTACATCTTGAAGCCATCAGTGATGAGATGATTTATATCATCAGAGAAGGGCCAATTAGAATATGATGGTCGTAGAAACACTGACGCTGAAGTTAGTGATGCTTCTACTAGCAATATTGGCCGTCTCGCTACTGGACAAGTTGAGTACGAAGATAAACCTTGTGAACTCTGGACATCGGAAGATGCCAAGAGACACAGGTTAGACGGTCAAGCTCGTAATATCATCATTCATTTGACACCTGAGCATATACAGTGCAAACTGTGGTGTGCAAAGACGGTGAAAGTAGCCTGGAAACTGATAGAAGATATCTGTGCCGGTACTAAGAAAACCAAGGAAAACAAGTTCGAAGTTCTAAAAATGAAATTTCAGAATTTCAAACAGGGTCCCTTTGAAAAATTAGAAGAACTTGATTTTCGGTTTACAACTCTCATGAGTGATATGGTTGCACTTGGAGAAAGTGACAGATATTCAAATCCTGGGAAAGTGAAAACCATTATTAGAAGTTTGAATCAAAATTTGGAGCATACACAATACTTCTATTTTAATCAAGGAATGCCCCAAATCACTCCAGTGGAACTCTTCTCATTTAGCCACTGTAAGTTACAGAGTATTGCTCTAGTTACCCAAGGTACTTCTGAAAAGAAGGATACCAAGGTAGTGCATGATGAAAATTCTCTTGCAGTAAGACATATGAAGAAATATGTTACTCAGGAGATAGAAAGGAGAAAAGTAAAAGAGAAGTTGAAAAAGCATCTCGGCCCAAACTATCATCAATACAAGAACATCCAAATGAACAACTCTCTGAACAACCCCGCTCAGAAAGCTGTTAGTACTGAAGTTGGGAATGATATCTGCTTCTATTGTCAAAAGCCCCGTCACTTCAAACGTGATTGTCCTGCTTTCAATAAGCTTAAGACGGGTGACAAAAAGGAGAGAAGAACATTCAAAAGAAC
>JAYMSP010003451.1:0-19692 GCA_036897095.1 Plantago elongata
CATATAGTGTATGTCAATGGGGGGGGGGGGGTGGGAATTATAAATATATTAGAGTAATTAAGGAATAAGATGTCTATGATTATAAATATATTAGAGTAATTAAGGAATAAGATGTCTATGTAGAGAGTTTAAACTAACCATAACCACATAGGACTGTAGTTGTAATTCCTCAATGTCTGAAAATTCATTCAATAACCTTCGAATTTTCAATCCTTCCTTTCTAAAGCCATCCTCTCCAGGTACTGGCTCATCTATGAAATCTTCATGGTCCAGTACTGCACAGCCAACCGTTAACCCGACCAAGAGAAGGTTTCTAAGGTTATAACCAAAACTTCTAAACTTCGCAAGCCTCTTTGCGATAATCTTGATAGTGCAATTATCACTCACATTAAGATCATGGGTCCCCAATTCAAAAGAATATAGTGCAGGAGCACAGAATTCCACAAACCTCATGTTCAACCATTCACAATTGCTAAGTACCAGCGTCTCCAATAATGGGAGATCAAATTTCACCATATCGTTATTAGGATTATCATTGAGTATCCGAACAGCCTCAAGATTCAAACTATGGAGGCTGAGAAACCAAGTCTTGACTGAGACTTTCAGTGTGCAACACAAACGCAGTTTCAAGATTCTCAAAGAAGTGCAATTTAGAAGACTGTGGGAGATGATGATGCTACCACGAGCATATCCATTTGGAAAAAATATCGCAACATCCTCAACATTGCGCCCGAGTATTGTTGATATCCATGTATTTATGCGATTTGCATCATACTTAAAGTGAAAGCTCAGGTCAACACTCCGGATATCCACATTGAGGAGTATCCTATCCATAATTTTAGCTTGATCCCGCTCACTATCAACATATATATGGTAAATGGAATTCCACTTCTTCTCCCAGGACTTAGACAGGACACATGTTCGCACTGCGTCCTCAGCAGGCAGACATGAGAGAATACGAGTGATAAGACAATCTGGCAAATCACTTATGCAATCCCTGTTTTCGCTACCACCATCCTCCTGAACATCGTTATCTCCACACTGATCATCAACTTCACGAGTTTCTCTATCCATAATTCAGTCAGGAAATCTGAAAATCATACAAACTGCATCATTTTCATCCTAAATTAACTGAGTTCAACTAGTAATGATGGGAAATGTAAGTGAAACTAAACCAGTGCCCATCAGAATCATGCTTAAACAAAGTAATTGTCGTATGAGATCCTGTAAAATAAAAATCTAATCCTTTTCCGATTAAGCTATCTAGCATCTATCAACCATACATAAGTTGATCTAGCAAAGTTAAACGTAAATGGTCGATTAAAGAACCACCTGGTAGACGTTAACAAGAACAGAAAAGGGTAAAGTGTAGATCGAAAAAGGCAAAAGAGAAAAAAGCTAGCGAACCCTGTTTTTGTTGAGCTCTGCAACTCAAAGATTTCGACTCTTGAGAGTTGATGAGAGTAGAGCAAAACTGATAGAACTCTGCTCGATCACCAGGGGTTTGTAGAGAAATACCACCTTTCAGACAGCCAGCTCCAAATCTATTTCATTACTATTTGCCACCTTTAACTCGTCCCGTGAAATGGTCACTACCAGGGCGAAGCCAGATCTCACCGTGCGTAGGTCTAAATAAAAAATATATATATATAAATATAATACTGGAAAAAAAATTTATTGATGACACTAATTTTTTAACAAATTTATGAATAAAAAAATCTAATTTTTATTAAAATTATTTTATTTAAAGTATAATTTAACAAAAACAGGTAGTTTATTTCTAAAAGAAATTAAAAAATACATATGTAAAATTGTTTTTTGAAATAAGGGTGGTGATTAAGCCCCACCCTCACTATACATGCCACCGCTCCTTGTTACTACATCATGTTATATGTGGAAAGAAAACCCTAACCGACCACGTAGATTGGTTTATCTGTTTAATGAGTGATTGAACTACACATTTTATATTGGCAATGTGATACCATATATTCGGAGTCACAAACATATTTGGTTATGAACCCGTACAAATCACTTTATAAACTACGTACTCTGAAAGCGGAATAAATGAAGATTTTTAAACAGTTTGGCGCGAAATATTAATTGAAGGAATTTCAATTGAGATATACTATAATTGATGAATGGTAATTAAAGTTTTATTGAGTTGGAATTAAAATTTTATAGCTCTCGTAATTGATGAGAGTTTTAATTGAGTAGGGACTCAATTAAAAAAATTACAGTTATCTCGATTAGTATAGTAAGGTAAAATACAAAAATATATTCAACTCAATTAAAATGATATGTTAATTATTTACCAAACAACTCGTTTGTATTTTTGTTCAGTAATTTCTTCAGTTACTATTTGTACCGTCCCGATCTTATCTTTCAAATCATCTGGATACGAGAGTGAAGAACTAAAAGGATGGTGGTAATGAAAGCAGCTACATAGCAAACATACGTAATGCCTCAATTTCTCAAGAGTAGTATTCTGAGGAGTTTGACGAAAGCGAACATTGAGAAGTACTGTTGATATCCATGTAGTTATGTGACTTGCATCATATTTATCGTACAAGTGCAGCAGGTGAAAGCTCCGGATATCTTGTACATTGAGAAGTATCCCATCCTTAATTTAACTAGATTCCGGTCCCCTAGATTCCTCCAGCCACCATTAACACGGATATTGTAAATGGAGGTCCACTTATACTCCCAGAATTTAGACAGAAGCCTAGAAATTTTGGGGCCCGATCAGAATATGGGAATCTGTATGCTTTTGAACTGAACAGTTTGACACAACAATTTTAAGTCGAAACGATAACATTAGTAGAGCTGTGTACGCATCGATTGATTGTATAGAAAGGAAAAGGAATCCTTGATAAAAACAAAACTTGAAATTGCAAGTACCATAAACAAGCCAAATTGAACCTTCCTATGGCAGAGGTAGTTGCAGCTCTGTAGACTGGTACACATGAAATTCTAAAGGTGCTCTAGTATGGAAAACAAATTGAGGTCTCCCTTATACGTTTCTGAATCAAGAAACAATACAAGAGCATGTACATACAGGAGAATGCTCCGATTTACACAAAGTAACAGCATAAGGTCTCTACAAAGTAACAGTATAAGGTCTCTACAAAGTAACAGTATAAGGTCTCTATACATCTTAGCAGCAAACATATAAGAACACACATGACAATGCAGTAGAGCGTACATCATCTACGCGGTAACAAAAGTTAAACCGCTTGATTTTGTAGGAAACTTAGAAAACTTCTCAACAAGTTCATCCTGCGGCATATAGTCATAATCAGATATGCAAACTTTCTTCAGCCTTTCTCCATTCTTCAACAAGAACTTCTCCAAATGAAATTGATCTGTTCTGGAGAAGTAGTTGAACCTCACTTCTTCAAGGCTACAAGTAACACATGCAGGAAGATATTCCTGTCCTTCATAATCATGAGAATACCCATCCCGGGCAATCTGGTAAGAACACAATACCATTTGTAAGCACTAGCAAATAATCTTATTGAACTAACAGGACCAAAGAAACAAAAAACAAAATTGCTGTAACAAAGAGATCAAGGTTGTAATGTGGCTTACCCTATCGATGACTAGCACTTTCAGTGAGGGAGATGCATGAAGTAACTCAAGCAGCGCAACATAACTACCAGAGGGACGCATAACAAGTTTCTCCAGATCATGATACAGGGGAAGACGAGGTCTTGGTATCGATACTGCAATGGCCTAAATGGATAAACAAGACAACCATATCAGTTCATGAAAGAGATAACAGCTCTTTGAAAGTTTCTTATACTACAACATTCCATATACAGAACATGTTGTACATGGAAAGAAAGAAATACCAGACGTCTTCTGCCAAAATAAAAGAAACTAAGCATATGACATATGAAGAGATAAGTCAGTGAAATACAAACCTGAGCCAAACAACCCGTCATGATGAAGCATTTTAAACCTGAGAATCCATTAAGTAACCTCCGAACTTGAGATCCAAACTTCTTGAGTAATCTTCCATCAGGTGATTTAAAATATTTTGACATAGACGCATAAACGATTGTTGATTCAATTAGAGTACAGTTCTCCTGTAAGCCACCAGAAGATTCAAACTCGGTAAGCTCCGACCCGATAATCTTGATCTCACAGTTATTTGCTTCAGCATCATCAGAGGTCTCAGATTTAAATTTTCTCATTTCCGGGGCATGGATTTCAACAGTCATCACATTAGCCCATGTGCATAGTCTTAATTCAAGCTTCTTTAGTTTTAGAAATTCCAAAACCAGTGTTCCGCTGTTGGCAACATTTACAATCTTAACTCCATCAAGACACAAATTTGAGAGGTAAGGAAAACAGCTCTTTGCAGGAACTTCAATGGTGCAGGTCGACTTCACGTTCAACTTTTCCAATGAAGGGCAGTTGAAAATGCCCGAGGAAAGAACAATTCCCCCATGAGCATGAAATAACTTGAAAGTCCCAATGTTGAGTTTCAATGCAGCAGAAATCCAATCTTGCATGCGGCATACATCATACTCTTGCCAAAACGACAAGTGACAACATCGAATGCTCTTTGACAGGAGCAATTTATCCATGCAGTTAAAAAATGTGGTCTTATCGCATATCTGCCTATCAGTTATGTTGATATTGGAAATGGAGTTCCACTTGTTTCGCCAATGCTTGGATAAAATGCTTGTCTGCACAGCATACTTTGTGGGCATGCACGACAGAATATGAAGTGTAACATCCTCCGGTAAATCGTTAATATGATGCCTCTCCTCAACAGAAAGACTCTGACGAGATATCTTCCTTTGACTTGTACAGACTTGAGTATTCATGATTCCGGGCATCATATCTGAGATAGTATAATCTCATAATCAGGATAAATTATAGAGAATAATAGAGAAAGAGATCTCGGTTACATAAGAAGCTCATACATGCCCAGAGAGAAACACACATCACAACGGAATGAACAATAAGTAATAATTGCAAACAAATAGAGATGAGCTTGTGTTAGACGGTCTAGCATGTTCAAATTAGAAGAACGCGCCTAACACCTCTGTGTGTTTTCTGTCTGATTGTCAGGCCATATATAATTAAAATTAAGGGTATGGGATCTACTATTAAAAATGGGGTTCCATCATGTTCAGAATCATGGATAGTGTTGCCAAAGAATGAGTTGAGCAGGTTCAAAGATTTCCTCACTAGCACTTGCTAATTTCTCCAAATCTATATTAGAATTTTGGGTTATTTCTTCCTAGAGCTTTGCCAGTATATAAACCAGAATTCAACTTCAGTCGACATGACACCAGAACTTTATCAATTTAAGTATTTAACAAATTTAAGCCGCACAAAAAACTATTAGGGGGACACCATTAAAAACAGTTCCAGGATTTCACCAGAGTTTCTTCCTCTGCACTCAGTGATAATCACTGACGAATAGGTCAACCACATGGAAATACATCTCTGTTAAGCCTCTCTTACACATACAAGTACAAAGTTCAACGAGAAGAATAATATTCACTCTTGAACACCAAACTCAACTTACTAGGCTAATTCATACCCAAAGAGTACATATACGTTATCACAATTCACAAGCACTGCAAAATGATAACCCAAAACCCACTCTCCAGGTCCTTCTACTCTAATTTACAAAAGCATACAAATTTCAGGATCCATAGCTAATGTGCCAGACCAGAAATTCAAATTACACTAAAATGCACATCGTTTCTCCACAAAATCGACAAAAACTATGTTAACAATTCATGGCCACAAGAAGTACCATCAAGACACAAATTTCAGTGTATTCTCGTACCGTAGTTTTCAGGGGTTCGATGATCACAACGAAATGCATCTATCCGAATAATTCTCAAGCCGATTAATCATTAAGCCATCCAATTCAATTTCCAATTACAAAGGTGTAATTTGTCTTAATCCAAACAGAAAAATACAACTTACTAACATGATCACTGGGCAATTAAACCATCAAAGGGTGATTAAAGAGTGAAATTAGAACACATAGATGAGTGAATTCGATAATTCAAGTAAGGATTCAAGAACGAGATGAAAAATGAATCTTTTTTGACGATGCATGATCGAAGAAGAAAATTGTCGAGTGTTACTCACAATGCAGTAGTTGTTCGAATTGCGCAATCCGAAATTGATGGATTGGTGATTTCTCACTGGCGATCCTGAGTAGAATCGAAAGCTTAAAAGGCAAAATCAAGCTTGGGGAGCAAGCTTAGGGTAGAAGAGAAAGAAAAGAAACCTAATTGTATGTAGAAAAAAAATTAGATGGGTGAAAAACAAACAAGAAGAAAAATGAGAATGAAATTGTTGTGAGATTAGGGTTTCGTAGGGTTCGTACTACTTGTTAAAATAACAATGAGTCGTATTACATCTAATATTGACCATTAATTTTATTGTACAATTAATCTCACTATGTACGACAACTCAAAAGTTATCGTACTAGTTAATTTACTAATCTATCCATTTAAATTTATTTTAATAATAATACAAAATTTACATTTTAAACTTAAATAGTATAAATTTTACATTGCAGTACTAATTCTCAAATAATATGAAATTTACATTTGTAAACCATAATATTCATTTCTTCTAACTTCCCACCACCTCTTCCGTCATCAACACTGCACCACCACGGCCGGCAGCCGAAATCCGGCCGCCGGACCTCTTTAACGACAACTTCAAATCGAAGTTGTTACCAACTCTAATCGGAGATGTCAACAGCTCCGATTGGGAGCAAAGAACAACTCCAATCGGAGATGTCCGTTGACAGCTCCAATTGGATTTGTTATGCAGTTCCAATTGGAGCTACGATAACTCCCAATTAGAGATGTGACATAGCTATAGGGGAGCTGTTTGATAGCCACAATCGAAGCTGTAAAGGGACAACTCCAATTGGGAGCAGTCAAACTACGATTGGAGCTGTCACAGCTCCCAATCGGGAGCTGTGAAAAACTGCTTCGGTGAGGAGCTTTTACGGCTCTCACCGAAGATTTTTTAAGGAGAGGAAGTAAGGTTGATGAAGATATGGTGGTGGAAGTTGGGGATATTCAGATAATAAATGAAATTTTTAGGTCTTTTTTTGTAAGAGTTAAAAATTTTAAGAAGTTTATCTATAATTTATTCTTAAATACAAATATAAAATAAGAACTAAATGAATAATTAAAGGACATATTTGATATATTGTTTAGTGTATGATTACTATCTTAATTTAATTATGTACGACTATTATCTCGTTGTAGAAAAATTCAACAAGCTTAGGCTCGATTTCTTTTTTTGTTCTTTTCCTTTCTTATTTTCAAATGATAGGTAACTTATTCGATCGAGCATTGTTGAAATATTTCATTTATGTTCTTTTTCTATTGTGAAAGTCCAATATTTTATAATTTATTTACAAAATCAAAAAGGTGGTGGTTAGTGTTGTTTTTCGAGCCGAGCCGAGTATTTTAATGCTCGAACTTAATCAAGTTGAGCTTCGGCTCGACTCGTTAACAAAACCAGCAAAAAGACAAGCTCAAAAATATACGAGCTTTATCGAGCTTTAACGAGCTCTATCTATAAAAATATTAAAAGTATGTAAGAGAAAATATAATTTATTAAAATAATTACTCTTAACGAGCTTTACCGAGTCGAGTCGAGCTCGACTCGGTAATGAAACGAGTATAATATTGAGCTCGAGCTCGATTCAAAAAAGCTTATCGAGTCGAGCCCTCGGTAAAGCTCAACTCGAAAAATAACACTAGTGGTGGTACATGTAAACAAACGTCCGTTTCAATTTTAATTTTCGACCTTCACCTTTTCTTTCAAAATGATTAACTTTAAAAGAACCTGGTTTTACTAAATATTAAAAAGTACAATATTATTTCAATATTAATGCTTGACATGCTCATATAAATTAAACATAATCTATTGGTATTTTCTATTGTATAGGAAAGTCTGGCATTTACTAGACTTTATTTTTTTGAGTTTATATTTTTGAATCAAAAATGTGCATAATAATTTATTCTTTGTTTGTATTTTTATTAAATTAATGTTATTATAATGCCCCAAAGTTTTGTGGAAAAGATCACTCTTTGAAGAGTAGACCCTGACAGTAGCCTGCCATGCAAGGTCAGCTAGCAAAATAAACGGGTCCTAGGCAACGAGTAAAGCTTCTAGAGGCGTGCCAGTCCAGCAAGGGAGGACTTGCCTGCCAGTCTGCCACAAGTGCGCTATATGCTGATTTTGAAGTGCAATGGTGTAGGATTTGACTATCAGGAAGAAAAAAGATCAAAACATGGATTCCAAAGAAAACTCTGTACTACAGAGAAGCCAAAAAAAACGAAATCGTGGTTCAATAAGGGAGGAATGAGGATCAGAAACCATTCTCCAACTATCTCTTGACCTGATTTCTGTACTAGACCCAGGAAAAACTGCAAAATACTTCTCAAGATATTTCAGTTATTTCATTGCAAGGATAGATGATGAAAATCATGCAATACTAAATCAGTCTACGAAAAAATCACCACTGTTAAAAGAATTGAAAAGATCTTTGAAAACCATGATGATTGCTGTTGCAAGGGGTAAGAAACTGATACTTATCAATGCAGCTGAGTTTCAAGTAACAAATGCAGTAAAATTGAACCTGCACAGCGCACTGCTATATGAACTGGGACTGCAAATAACATTCAGAAACAGTTTCCAACTCTGATGCTTTTGGTAACCAAAGCAAATGATTCAAAATACACAGAAATAATTAAAAAAAAAAGCACTATTAGAAGTAACAAAGGGATAATTCAAAAACGTTTTCTATTGTATCCTGAAATATGAGTATAAAGTCTATCAGAATAAAAATAAAGTGCCAACACACATAAATCCAAGTCAAAACAATACTAAACAAAACTCTCAACAATCCAAAACAATACTTAAAGGTGCTCAATTCGTCACAAATGCTGATAAAACTCTCAACAATGGCATACTTTTTAGCTCGCTCCATTTTGCACCAGAAAACTTTTCCAGGTGCAAATGATCGTACCAAGAAGAACACTTTAACAGTTTAACTTGCATTCTCTAGATGACAGTTGATACATGACCAGGCTCCTCTGCCTAGTAATTGCAACTTTAGCAACCTGGTAAGAACAGAGAAGTTGTTAGTAAGCAGCAGCAGAAAAGCTTATAAAGCTTCATATATGAAAATGAGAAATAAAAGATTATATGCAGATAAAAATCAAAGTCCATTTCCTGTTAGACATATATGCTAATTTTCAGTTGCAATTCGAAGTGAATCTAGATCGTACAAAGAGCAATAACTAATAATTGGTGACTAAACAGGATATCTATTCACCACCTTTAATAGAACTCATGGCACCAAACGATGCATTTTTGTTTACTTTTCTTACTAGACAGGCATTTGTTTATGTAGTCTGGAGGTTTATCAATAAAGTAAGGCTGTACATTCTATTCTTTGTTTAAACAGTCAAGATGTCTTTATTAGAACCACAGTCATGCTTCAAGAATTATTCTCCATATATAACTATTGAACTCCAACATCAACTCAAGTTTCTCAGGCATCAGGCACCTAGATAAACATCCAACTCTGTTATCAAATTTATAGCCAGCATATGCACATCAGAGGCTAATAATGTATGTACATAAAATACAAATTTGTAAATAGAGGGAGAGAGTGGGTACATTTTCAAGTAATAACAACTTCTAAGCTTGCCGAAGCTTTAGGACATTTTGATAACCTCTTGGAAATATTTACTTTCGCTGTTAGAGTAGAGACTGAAAATTCCTTCAGCCCTGAAGCATTCTTGAGCAAAAACATAGCCAGACGATACTGAGGTGCCTTGTTCTCGAAGTCTATTAGTTTGACTTTCTCCAGCTGAGTAATAATACAGGATGGCACAACTTCCATGGTTTCATAGTCATAACCATGCCGGTTGTTCAAAAAGTAAACAGAACCCTGCAGTATACAGGAGCATCTTTAAACACAAATTGTTCGTCGAGACAGATAAAGATTGTGCATTTCCGGGCAACATGACATAATATGTGATTGCTTACCATATCAATGACCAGCACATTGAGATTTGGTGCAGCATGAAGTAATTCAAAGATGGCTTCAACATTAGGATGTGTGGATTCCGCATACGAACGACCCAGTATAATTTCTTTTAACATATCATACCTGGGGAGAGGGGGTGATGTATTCGTTCTTGCAAGAACCTTGATAGATATCAAAGAGAAACATAATTTTAGAAGACTGTAAAATGAATTGATAAAAATATGGATAGAAACAACAAAAGTTGCCCAGGTATTGCAGTTTTCATTACAGATTTCGGTATTCATCTGTGTTCAAGTGATATTTGAACAGAAATTAACAAAATCCACATTTAGGGGGCAACTTCTGTAAATATTGAAGGGTGATACGTCCTTGGGAATTTAGTCATATAAACCCACATGTATGATCCATCAAACAAGAAATACTTCATAGGAAATAGTAATAATTAAGATACACTCACACAAATTCACATTTGCTGCACACACAGAGGTGTTCGCACATAATTCTATTGAGAGATTGAAATATATTGGAACTGAAGGCTTTCAGCAACTTGGGTGGAGACAATGACAAGGTTAGAAAACAAAGAGTTGTTCCTCTTCTATTTCTAGATTACTAGATATAATACCGGCAAAAATATCAGTATAAACAGTAGATGAGAGTAACTTAACAAGACAAATCTAGTCTTATCGAGGAATGCAGAATGCATTGTGATCAAATTTTTTCCTTCTAAACTTACCTTGAACTTTTTCAAAAACACACATCCAGTTATCCAAGTCATCTATATGAAAACCTTAGCATTGGTTTGACCAAAAAAAGATAGTGCTAATAATTGAGGAAATGGGTAATGACTAACCCCAGTAACGGCACTTGATAACCTCAATTTTGTTGCAGCCAAGCATTCTTTCATAAAACCGCGAATTCGTGAGCCACTGTTTCCACTGTTTACAAATATGGGGCCATGAAGCATTAGATCTGCAGAATGAACTGTCGATCCAACGAAAGAAAAGTTTCCTTGAAAAGTGCCAGAATCTTCAAACCTTAAAAGGTTTGGTCCATGAATCTTTATTATGTGTTCAGGATGCTGAGGAGTGTATAGCTCATGTTTGAACCTATTCAAGGCAGGAACAAAAATTTCAAAAACTCCCCTTTTCAACCATCTACAGCAGCTTAGTTGCAGAATTTCGAGGAGTGGGAAATTGCATATCAATGTAGTTGCACTCTCGCTGCGGTTCATAATTTGAATTCCCCTTAGAATCAAGATGGTGATGTTGGGAAAATTATTTCTGACCGGAAGCTGCAGTTTGCATTCGATATACTGTGAGATATCTGCTCTCAACTCTCTTAGTGAACTGCAACTCAGAAGAGCACGTGGCAAGATGATGGGTGTCTGAAACTGTTCAGTAAGGCATGGACTGATAAGCAGTTCAACACTCTCGACCCCTTTTTTGGATACAATAGATAACCATGTTTCCACGTCAAGACCGAAATTCCAACTTTTGAGATAAAAACTCTGGATGTTGCCTGTATCATAAAGTACTGTATATATAAACTTTTTAAAGCCAGCCACATCATTGCTCATGATGCCCATAGGGCCATGGTCAACCTGGATATTGTAAATACCTTTCCATTTGTTTTCCCAAGATTTGGACAGAACAGATGTTCTCACAGCCTCCTTTGTACTCAGGCCTGAGAGAATATGGCTTAGAACATCTTCTGGTAAATCACTTATTCGATCTACTCCACTATTCCGAAACTTCTTACTCGGGCTCAGATTATCTCGAGTAATCCTTTTCCAACAAAACCTGAAAGTTTCCAATACAAATCGACATAGAATCATTCTATCTAAATCAGTAGTTAACAAATTTGACTCTTTAGTCTACTCTCCAAAACGGAAAGAGGGCGTAGCTTGTTTAAAGATTCCATTCCATATGAATGAGGGTGTTTGATTGCACTATTACTCAATCAAGAAAAATGAATACAAATGCAGTGATGATATAAGAATCGAAAGTTCTTTGCTAAAAATGTTTCAAGAGGAAATTCAGTAAAACCACGGACATACCTTTGTGAGTCAGCGACAACCCTGCTCAGATCCATAATTTTGCCGGCTGCGATGAGAATACCTGACTGTTGTGACAAGGGTTTTGGAAATGAAACCGTAACACTTACTCTTTCCCTTTTATATGAGCTCTTTACCTTTGTTTCAGCTTATAATTGTTATTACTAGGGGTTACAGCCCCACATTGAAAGCGGTATGCCCTAGAAACATCAAACAAGCTTATACTGTTGAAAACGAACTAGTTCTTCTAAAGCTAAATGATACAAGTTATAAGAAAGAAAAAGAGGAGTGTCTATATTCGTTTCGATTTTTGCTTAGCACATTATATGTTGCTCCCCCTTCATCCTTCTGAAAAGGATAATTTGCACGTACACACACGCAACACATAACACAATTCACACCGAAGGACTTGCTCAATTGGGTTTATGAACTTCTCCCCACTCAAACTGGACATGCTTAGAAAAATATAAGAAACAGAGTTATTATAAGATTAAAAGTGTGAAAGAAACATTACGTATAGCCGCACTTGGTAGCTTGTTAGCTTCACTCGTATTCTTCAGGACTCCCCGGTATGGCTTATGTTCTTCTTCCTCCAAGAATTTCTGCACCATATGTGAGAACACTGCCATCATCCGATTGACGTGTCCGGTTTAGTAAACAGTCAATCAAATTAGTCTTAATTCAAGAGAACAAGTTCCATACCAACAGTAATGTCTTTAAATTCCTTCTCTGAACTCATGATTCCAATGATCCATCATGTGGAGAATTTTCCAACTTAGGAAACCAGCATTGATCTTTTTCAATGGTTGGTGAAGTCCAGCATATCACCAACCAACATCTTCTGTATAGACCCCAAAAGTACCCACACACACACACACACACACACACACACACACACAAACACACAGTTCTTTGCAGTTTATCCTCAAGTAGTCTTGGCACAAAAGCATAATAGATCTCAATCGCTTGACCATCAGAACAAGCTTTTTCTTCATAGGATAATTCTGCTGTGAGGAGGAATACGGTAATTCATAGCAATGCCCTTCAAAATTTAGAATCTGTCAATTTGAATGTAGTGAAACAGATAACACATTCCATCAAAAAATTACTTACAAGGTGAAGGTTCTACAATTAGACAATAGCTAGTTTCTTGATCAATTTGACACAACCAACAGACAAATGCACAATATAGTGAAAACTGAAGACTTCATGCTGAACTATGGCAGACGCGTTTGTGCTTTTCTCTTGAAATTAAGTACACAAAACAAGTTCTATACCAACAGCATATCACCCACCAACATCCTCAAAACATTCCAATGCGTTGAGCCCTGGAGGCCTTTTCAACGTCAAGCCTTTATCAGAAATTCAACTACCCTAGATGTTGCTTTTATAGGATTATTCTGCTTTCTAAAAAGAACAGGCAAATCATAGCAATACCCTTCAAGATTCTAGATACAGCTGAGCTCCAACATCCCATCAAAATTACTCAAAAATTGAGTTCAGTAATATCACGGTCATGGTACCCCTGTTCAGTAATCAATTATGTAAGCATAATTTGTAGCAGCATATACTACAAAACTAACAATGTTTCTCAACAATGTAGACGAACTAACCACTAGCAAGAAATTAACCTCAAAAGTAAAAAAAAAAATGATTCCACAAGTCATCAAATATGCAATCTCAGATCCGCAAAGTAAACAAACAAAGTTAAAAGATCGATGATAGCTACTTTCTTGATCAAATTCGATCAATATGATTATCAATTTGACACAAATAAACATTCAACAGACAAATACACAATATGACAATATAGTGTAAAATTGGACTAGGGCTAAAAAAGATTGTGCTTTTCTGTTGAAATTTGAAGTAGATGAACAAGTTTCAAGAGAAAAGCACAAACCTTTACGCCGTATTGTTGGAGTGGGAGGTGTTTCTGCAAACCCCATCTCTACTCACTGAAGAGTTTTTTCCATTTTTTATTTTCTTCTCTTGATAAAATTACAAGAAACACCCATTCTGAATACATTTCTTGCAAATTGTACCTCCAATATCTTATTGTATGTTGACACAGTAACAGTAATTACTCTTTTTATACCGTCAATAATGTCCGACTAAATTAATAATACCTACAGTGTCGTGGGACTAAAATGGACTAGTCCTTTAATTGTTATTTTTTTAAAGCATATGCATATTACAAATCATTAACATTATGAAAAGTAAGCTTCATGCCATAAATGTATGAAGACTTGAAGAGGATACATTTTCTAAGTGAAAACAACATCCTCTAAACTTGTTGAAGCTTTAGGGCATTCAGATAAATGTCTTTGAATCTGTTCTGTTTGCTCCCGAGTTGCGGTAGAGATAGAAAATTCCTTCAGGCAAGCAGCATTCTTGAGCAAAAACATGGCTAGATGAAGTTGAGGTGTTGTGTTTTCGAAGTTTGTAATCCTGACGATAGTCAGGTGAGAAGTTATACAGAATGGCACAAGCTCCATCGCGTCATAATCATAACCGGTCTGGGAGTTCACGAAGCAAACAGAATCCTGTCCATGTTAGCATGTTCAATTAGCAAAGCTGATCAATGGAGGCTGAAACGAGATCTTGCAGTTCCCTCCAGGACATCGAAATTGGAAATGACAATGTATTGAATTGCTTACCATGTTGATGGCTAGAACATTCAGAAATGGTGCAGTGTGAAGCAATTCAACTATGGCTTCTATATTAGCAACATCTGCCCATGGAGGTGTATCACTCAGCGTCAGTTCTTGCAGTGTATCATACTTGAGAAGTGGAGGTTCTGGTTTTGTCACCGCAAGAGCCTTGACAGTTATCGGAGATCAGTAACAAATGAGATTAAAATATGAAAAGGAAGTTCTATCACTTATGATATTGTATCGGAAACAGTGAAACTAATAGTCCAGTTCTTGCCATTTAGATTTTATATATGAATTGTAATGAACAAGATGCATAACTGGTACAGCTTCTGGATGTACTAAAAGAACTTCAAATTTTGCCTATACATAAAACTAATAGAATGAGCAATGTTCGCGCAAATGTCATGTTGACAGTAATGGAACATATACCAGATTTGCACAAAGTACTAATCTTATTCAATTTAGATATGAGGCTGGAGTGCGCACTGTTTGCGCAGATCTCATGTTGGCAGTAATGGAATGTATATTCGATTTGAAGTTTCATTCATGTTCAGAAAACCATGTTCTACCACAGTGAAATTCTAATATGTAGCTAGAGAGTGTGTATGACTAACCTGAGCCGCAGAACCTGATAACTCCAATTTTGTTAGACCTGAGAGTTCTTTCATAAGCCTTCGAATTCCAAATCCACCACGTTTAAGTTGATTGGAACTGTACACGTTGATATCCGCATAACCAACCGCGAGTTTCAAACCTCGTTAGACTCGCACCATGAATCCTGATCCTGCAGTTATCATCTAATTCACTGAATATGGTCTCATATACAAATGTACGCAAGGCAGGAGCAAAGATGTCCACAAAATACGCATCTGACCATAGGCAGGATCTTATTTCGAGTTCTTCCAGCACTGGGAAAGTAAATGTCATCACATCGCTCAAATAATTATCATTCAGAATACGAACATCAGAAAGAAACAATCTGGTGAGGCAGGGGAAATGAATATCATTCGCAACCCTCAATGTGCAAAGCATTTCCAACATCAGTTCTCTCAGTGATGTGCAATCTAGAAGACTGTGGGGTAAGAAAATGCCATTTGTGTACCACTCCATCCCACCCAAGCTTGATAGAATAACCAGTGAAACACTCTGCACATTCTGTCTGAATACACTCGATATCCATCTCTCGATGTGACTTTGGCCATATTCCTCATTGAAATGAAGCTTGAAACTTGTCACATTATGCAATAAGAGAAATATCCTATTCATGAAATCTATAAAAGGCACCATTTCACTCCTTGATATTCTCCTGGAACTGATAAAATGATCAACCTCGACTTTGTGAATCGAAGTCCATTTATATTTCCAAGCTTTAGACAGAACAGAAGTCTGTACAGCATCCTTTGTGGGCAAGCGGGATAGAATATCGCTTAAGATACAATCTGGCAGATCACTAATGAGATCCTTGGTACCATCATCTTGAATACTCCCAATCATCACTCCCAGTACGTATAAATCTGCATTTACAGATAGTCATTCATCTTAGATCAGCTAAGTTCCATGATCAAAACTGTTCTTATGCCAAAATCATGGAGAAGTGATAATCTGTTCCAGATATCAAGATGCATCATTTTCATTTCTTTTTCTGTGTGATTTAAGACAAACGAATACAAAAGAGACAAGAATCCAAGTAGTTTTGTTCTGAACAAAATTTGCACATAAGAAAAATCTGAAAAGCATGGAAACACATACCGTTGAGGAGAAATCGGCAGCTCTGCCAGAGGTTTCTGGAAATGAGATTTAGTTTGTCAGCTTTTTCACTCTCCTTTCTATCTCAGCTTTTCTTATATGGTCTTTCACATTTCATTCTTTTTCCACATTAAACAAAAAGGATATTTTGTGATGAAATTGAAACAAAGACCCAAAAAGGAAAAGGCAGATCTTGAGAACATTGTATTGACTTGATTTTACTTAATTATCGCAATCGCAGCGCATTGAATAACTCATTTGTGCAATTTCATAATCAACATAACTGCGGGTTGTAGCTTAGAAAAACCTGTTTACGTAGGTACAATGTCAGAAATTAATTTACGGTACAGTTATTGTGTTTCAATGTATCCAAATTCAAAAGCATGATATATTCATCTGAATTCAAAAGCATGATATTCATCTGGATGAATCCATGTTGTCTCCACAAAAATCAAGTCCTCTTTGTGGACGGAAAGATTTTTGCGATGAAAAAAATACAATTTCCATAGATTGCGCGCATTCTTTCACATTCACAAATACAATAAGTTTCAACTATCTGCAGCCTCCCCATTTATGCATTCCAACTAATATTTTGGGATTTGAATAAACATTTAGCAGGCTTTTTCTTCACAGATCTGCCAGAATGTATCAAGAGCAGCATCCTATCCCGCTTACCCACAAAGGATGCTGTGAGAACATCTGTCCTGTCTAAAGCTTGGAGAGCACAAATGGACTTCCATTCACAGAATCGAGATTCATAATCACGTCGATTATGAGTCCAGGACTATAAAAACGAAAACTGGCATGGTGCCTTCTCTAAATGTTATGAACATTATATTTCTCCTGCCGCATTACATAACAAGTTTCTATCTCCATCTGAGTGATGAATATGGGAGAGGTAGCTGGAGAGTTAGATAAGGAGAGTGTTCGTTCAAAAGGTCCAGACTGTTGCACTGGTTATTGATATTGATGCGATCGAGCGTAGATGATGATAGCTTTAATTTACATCATATAGGTTTCCCTATGACACCTTATTTTCCTAGCAGTCTTTTGACCAATTGTACTTCACTGAGAGAACTCAAAGTGCAATGGTATGCACATGTAAAGTTGTGAATAATATACGTATCCCAGTGTAAGTATTGACCAATTGTTGTGACCATTGTGGCAGCAGAGGGGATAAAATTGCTGAGAAGTTTTCAACATTTCATAAACACATACTGCATACTGCCAGAACGACCTTCAACATCTCCGGACTCGGCCAATGCAGGAGACAGTGCAACTACTGCAGAACATCAGTTATACCTATGTAGATGTAAAAGGCACCTAAGCCACAACTCTATATATAATTGTTCCAAAATACAGTAAATATTTGAGATATCAGATCAGACAAATCTGTTATGGACTATTGACATGTATATGCATACAAAACTAATTACAGTTCCGAATCATGCTAATGCATACCTAAATAACTTCTTGATTTAAGGCTTAATTAACAAGATTAATTTTTCAGGAAGAAGATTACCAACAAACATGAAACCACCATAGTAGTATATATTATGGAGAGTCACCCATGATGTGATAATTTACAGAAATAGTTTTTGTTTCCATCCTGAAGTATAAGTATTGAATGTATTAACTGAAACTGATGTGCTAGCTATAACTTGTAGCTGTAGCTGTACGCGTTCCAAAACGTACACAACAATACTTACAGAGGTCGAAAAGCACCAACCAATCTCAGAAGTCACCTCACTCTCGTAGTTACATATGTAAATAAACTTCCTAAGATAGTCTTTTCCAAGAAATGCAGTTCCAGACAACACTTTACATGATGAGCAGATATCAATGACCTGTTAAGAACATGAAAATGGTTCAAAACCGCAGCGACATAAAGAGAAGGACATTTAATGGAAAGGGAATGACTGTTCTTCTTTTTCAGGCAAATGCTAGTTTAACTGTTTATACATATGATACTTAAATGGCAACATGATAATCAGCATAACTGCATGTGAAAGATAAATATGTTGACAGAGATGGGGGAAAGAGAGAAGACATACATTTTCAAATAACACCAAATATTACGCTCGTTGAAGCTTTAGGATAGTCTGATAATTTCTCCAAAATCTGCTCTTTACCATTTCCCAGCTTGGTACAAAGTAAAACTCTTCTCAACTGAGCGGCATTCTTGAGCAAATACATAGCCAGATGGAGATGAGGCAACTTGTCTCCAAAGTTTTCTAACTTAACTATCTTCAGCTGAGAAGCTACACAGGATGGAAGTTCCACTGCGTCATAGTCATAACCATTTGGACAGTCCATAAAAGTAACGCAGACCTGTCCATATAACAATTTGATTGCTTACAAAAACATGGAGAGACTGAATGGAAACAGAAAGAGATCATGTCGGTCCTTGCATTGATCACATGATATCTAATTTGAATAAACATATAGTATATACTTGCTTACCATATTAATTACCAGGACACTCAGAAATGGTGATTTGTGAAGCAATTCAAATAGGCCTTCAATATTAGAAGCCCTCACTTCGAATGGAGCCCTGCCACTCAGTACGATTTGCCTCAGTTTATGCAACGTAGGAAGGGGGCGTACTGATTTCGTCACCGCAAGAGCCTTGAGATATAAAAGAGAAACACAGTACGGTAAAAAAAATTATAACTGAAGAAATAGTTGCTGAAACTGTAGACGTAGTCGTCCACTTGTTGAATTTCTTATGGATTTTCTTACTTGTTTAACTAATATCGAGTTGTGTAAATCATAATGAACAGCTCTGCAGCCTCTTTATATACAATTTGTATTTCATACACATTTTTGCGACTGGAATGTGAGTTTATCTTAACGAGACTGATCAAATGCGCAGTTTATATCTAAATGAGACTGAAATGCGCAATGCCTGCTCAAGTGTCTGGATTATGGTTCATTGGTACTTATCAGTTAAAAATTTCATTCCAGGTGTATGTGCTGCTATATGTATTATATAACTAATTGAAGAAAAATAGTATAACTAACCTGAGCTACAAAACCTGATAACTCCAGTTTCCTCAGCCCTGAGAGTTCTTTGATGAGCCTCCAAATTCGTAGCCCACCAGGTTCAACGTGCTTGGTATCGATGATTTTTATATCTGCATAATCAATTCTCGATCCAGCAAAGTGAATGT
>JAYMSP010003452.1:0-19689 GCA_036897095.1 Plantago elongata
GGGGGGGGAAATTCAAATTTTAAAATTCAAAAGTGGAAGGGAAAATCAAAATTTCAAAATGGGGGGAAATTCCGAATTGAACAAGTCGGGGGGAAATTCAAAATTCGAAATTCAAAATTCAAAATGAATGATTAAATAATTAAAAAATTTCAAAATTGGTCTCATTTTGTAGATCGTGTAAAAACGTATCCATTGGTGATTTTTTTATATTTTTTTATTATGTATTTTTGGAGATATTATCGTTCGAAAACGGATAAAAACCGAAAATCTGAAAAAACGAAAAAAAAAAATTAAAGGGGGGGGGGACGCGGGGCAGCGGGCGATTGGCTGCTGCCCACGCCATGCCAGGCGCGCCACGGCGCAAAATGTCTCGTCGCACCCTTTGATGCGGCGAGACAACCCTGTTGGGGCGCCTAGGGCACGCCGTCGCTCACGACGCGCGCCCGACGGCGCCCCATTGGGGCTCGTCTAACATATAAGAATCCATACACATAATATGTAAAGTTGGTGGCTTATCTCTCACCACATTCGTTCTCATGCTCAAGAAATTTTGTGAAATTATCAACCTTTTAATTCTATTTTTCCAACCTTCCTAATTTATGTTCCAGACTAATCCATTGTTGTAGTGCGTGTGTTTGAAAACCTATTCAAATACTTTATTGATTGATTGGAGTGTATCTAGACACTGCATCGCCGTACATAAGCTACATAGCTAGCAAATGAATATATTATTCATTACAGTTCATATTCTTACCGTACTTCTAGCTAATCAAGTTTGAAAAGAATCAACATTTATTCTAATACCATATGTAGGTAGCTGCTTACTTTCTCACCTATAAGTAATGGTCTGGAATGAATCACTCTCTCTCACAATAACATTTGCACTGCTAAAACCCATGAAAAGTCAGATCGGTTCTACCACTCCGAAAGCCCGTTTCGACTTTAGCTCATTCATCACACTATTCATCAAGCTACCTCATGTTTATGGCACTTCTAAGTGGCTCATTTGAAGGCGTCAAAATCTGTTATGTGCTCTCGAACTTTGTCACCGACCTTCATTTTTTCATATAGTTGACAGATTGATGATTTTTAATGAACTGTAATTGATCAACAACACCATTCACTTCCAACGTATGTACCAGAACTTTGTATTTCACTACGTTTGGGTTCAATTGCCTCTTCCGAACTGCTTCGTCATGGTATTTCAAACTTTCTGCTATTTTAACAAGATTAATACATATATCATTTTAACAAAGGTTTATATAGATTCATAGCCTATATCAAGGTTAAATCCATCTTATTTTTCAGGTGGATAAGCTTACTCCATTGCACAAAATGATTATGTTAATTGTTGAAGAAGGCCGCGAGTGTGCTACTATGCATCCTATATTCTTAAGCTACTGACTAACAACAATCAGTTGACACGAGAAGGTGTTCGTGGAATTTTTACACAATTATCGCTACATGCTATGATACCTTGTTAATGCCTTGAACAACGATATGATTCACGCTGGATTTATGGTCGATTGATATTGCAAACACCATCTAATTCCCGAAACCGACTATGAAGGAACAGTGCATTGCAATGGATGTATTCTCAACCTTAATGTCCAATGTTTCACTGATATGGTTTACTTTGATTTCTTCAGTAGTAACAATGTTTTTCGTATCTAGGCCAATTATGGTTGGAGTACCAACTCCTACTTAAAGTGTCACTGAGTGTAATCTTATGATGATGCTCATTATTACTACTACGAAATAATATCTATGATTTCTTATTACATCGCAATATTATGTTTATGCTCATTACAAAAATCACATAAAGCTTCTTACACATTACCAACAATATGGACGGTACGACGTAGCAAATTTTTTTATTAATAAGCAGGCTTTTAGTATTATTTGGTTTATAATTGTTTTATAATTGGAAAAGGTTTATTTTCTAAACATTTCATATAATGTCTATTCATTTTTTTCAGCGTTTGGTTATATATTTGTATACATTCCAATCACAAGATTTCTAGAATAGCACAAGAAAAGTGTTGGGAAAGTGCTCAAACCTGCATATCCAATCCAACAATTCTCTAACAATCAGAGCACTGCAAGATCACATACATAGCAAATAAAATTCCAACAAAAGTACCAGTTAGTTAAGAAATAAACTTTACAAAACTTGAAGTTATGCAAACCATCAAATACCAACAATTCTCTTTTTTTAAATCTAATTTTCTCTTTCTTTCCATCTTCTTTCCTTTTTTGAGGCTTTCATTTCTTTTTTTCCTTGTTTTTTATTCTAATTTCTTTTCCCCATGATTTCTCTTTCTTTCAACTAACTCCTCCATCTTTTTTTCTCCTAGATAGAAAATTACTGACAGATTCAGTAAATAATCCATCATAGATAAGACATAGATTAAATATTGCAATGAAGGGCAGTGCATCACCGTGAGAAACAGGTCCACAAAAGAGATAGACAAAGAACAAGGAGGGGCTGAAAACAAGAAGATGAAGAATAGAGTAGAGGGAATGGCTTTGGGAGAAGTGTATATATGCCCTTAACAGAAAAAAGAGAGAATGCACCAGAGATGTTGGGCCAAAGCCTCAAGAGGTGAGAGAAATGATTATAGTGGGAGGGAGATACTTGTCTGAATCTGCTCCATTCCATCTGTCCTACCTACAAATAGAGAAATACATACTATAAAGGTTAGTAAACATTTGTCCATAGTTGTGTATCATTTTGGGATTCTCACAAAGGGAAGTCCACATTTGTCGGAATAAATGGAAGTCTTCATTTTGTATGAACATTGTGCCATGCTCAAATAAGAGTTAGGACCAATTGAGATAGCTTCCTTAGCCAAAAGATCAGCTACAATGTTTCATTGTATGTATATATGTTTATACTCCAACTATAGCATACTCAAGAGATTTAGTTGAACTACATATGGCAATCATTTCCCGTTGAAAAACTCTCTTTTAGAAAGAAGAAAGAGATCACAGAAGAAGCATCAGATTCCACTATGACATTGAGATAGTTCTTAGCAACACATAGCTTTAAATCCTCCAAAATTGCACATATTTCAGCTTCAAACACATCCATCTTCCTGCAAACTTTCCTATAGGCTCCCACCATTCTTCCTCACAATGTCTCCTATGGTAGAAACATTCATGTTCTGTTGCATTGAACCATCAAAGTTTAGTTTTACCCATCCTCTTCTTAGTCTCACCCATTGAAAAATCATCAAAGGTTTGAGAAAATTTGTCTTGAGACTGATATTCCATACTTCTGCCACATTCCTATCACCTTTCCATTTGAGAAATGTGCTTTTAATTTCTTAAATTGCTCATTCTGATATAGGTTAGTATCTTAAGGATGATGGATTTCCCATTGATATAAACATTCTCATATTTTGCTTCATATCTAGCCTTCCAAAAGAAACATGCTATAAGCATAGGTACTAGTATCCTAATGTGCCTAGAAATCATATAATTTGTAAAACCTTTCCAAGTTAGCATCCTGTCGAATAGAGAATGATTTGAGAGAGCAGGACACTAAAGAAGTTTCAACACTAATCCTAGACTAGCTTGACTTCTTTGTTGTGAATAAGTACATATGAAATAGATTCACAACTATTGCAGCATTGACATCTAGAAACAAGAATCAAACCTTTTTTTTTTTTTGCATGATTTCATCTACTGGGACCTAGTTTTGCAATGATTGCCATAGGAAAATAGAAATAGTAGGATGAACCTGTCCATTCCATAGCACTTTCAGCAAAGATGTTGTGGGTTTCTTTGCCGTAATGAGATTTCTGATATATGCAGTACATAATTTTCCATCCACAGAGAGTTTCCACATTGGCATGGCCTTAGGTGCATATAGACTAGTTGACATAAAAATTTTAAAAGCTACATAAATAGGAAAAATATCTCTCAATTTCTCAAAATTCCAGTGCCCTTCCTCATTCAGCCAATCAGAAATGACAGAGTTCCAATCTATCTCAGAGGTAGTAAGATTGTAGAGAGTAACTTGTGGTTGAAAAGCATAACAACATGAGTCCCACCAAAAGAATATTTACCAGGGCCTGATCTCCAACTAATGTGTTGTTGTGCTTGTTCATGCACTTTAATCATCCTCTTCCAGATAAAAGAGTCACTAGCCTTGCTAATAATAACAGGAGCACACAAATTGGCTAGATACTTGCTATGCATGAACTTTGACCACAAGGAGTTATTTTCTCTGAACTTGAACCAAAGTTTGAAAGAGAATGCTTTTATCAAGTCCTACAATCTGTTAATCCCAAACCTCCTTCATACATTGA
Organism: Plantago elongata; assembly: GCA_036897095.1. Taxonomy (NCBI): domain Eukaryota; kingdom Viridiplantae; phylum Streptophyta; class Magnoliopsida; order Lamiales; family Plantaginaceae; genus Plantago; species Plantago elongata. Next base: position 4,317 of record JAYMSP010003452.1, read on the forward strand.
TCCATTTTGTCCAGTGTATTTTCCTTTTTGCACCAGTTTCTCCCCATAAGAACCTACCAAATATGGCTTCTATTTCATGAATGACAGGATTGGGAGGTTGCAGTACTTGAATGTAATAGATAAGCAAAACACTTAGTACACTTTTGATCAAAGATAACCTGCTACCGTGTGAGAGTGAATTCAGATTCCATCCAGTGAATTTCTTTCTTATTTTGCAAATCATTGCCTCAAATGCTATTTTCTTTTTCCACCTTTGCAAATAGGTGCTCCTAGTTATACAAATGGGAAATCCATATCACTCATATTTTGTTAGCTTGCCAGAGAAGTTTGATTTGCCAACTTTCCTGCTAATAATCCACTTTTTTGCAAATTTATCCTTTGTCCAGAAGTCTGTTCATATTCAGCTAGAAATTCTTTTATCTTGTTGATGCTCCGCTTTCCTCCATTGCAAAACAGGATGCAATCATCTGCATAAGCAAGGTTGGTGATCTTTATTCCTTTTGACACATGATAAAGCATACTAGGATGTTGAGTAAACAAGAGATTCAACCCTTTAGATAAGAATTCATTCATCAGTATAAAGTGTGCAGGTGATAGAGGGTCACCCTCCCTCAAACCTTGAGAAGCTTCTATGAATCCACTTGATTCACCATTCACTAAAATGCTATAGTAACAGCTAGTGACTATTCTTATCGTGTGAACAAATTTAATAGTGCCCTCATTAAGAATTTTGGCAAAATTTAATCACAAGTCACTCTTATTGTGTGGGAAGGTAAAACCTTTTGGACTTATCTTTTTAAGTTCAAGTCTTGTTTCATGTGATTTAGCATATAAATAGTAAAAACACACAACTCTAGACATAGTTTGACTCTAAAAAATTTGTACTTGTATACTATTTTGTTCTCCCTCACTAAGTGACGTTACATCTTTCGGAGTACTTGTCTCAGAAACCAAATGTAAGTTTCCTTTTGTCTTTCCTTAGTAAATGAATATCCGTTTTAGATACTAGGAATTTTTTTTTGTACCTTAACGCCTTTAATATATGGATACCCATTCCAGATGCCTAATGGCTTTCTGAGTTCTTGTTCTCATAAACCTTTGAACTTTTCAGTTCTTAGGTTGCTCCATTAACCCAAGATAATGCCTTAAGGTTAAAAATCTTCTTTCTTGCAACGACTTTGTGAAGATATCTGAAAGTTGATTTTCAGTGCCAACCTTGAGTATCACTATATTGACTTTCTCAACATGATCTCTTATGAAGTGGTGTCTAACATCAATGTGCTTTGTTCTTGCATGGAACGTAGGATTTTGTGTTATTGCAATAGCACTTGTGTTGTCACATAAAATGGAAGTTTTCTTTTTATTGAGTCCATAGTCTTTGAGTTGTTGTTGTATCCACAAATATTTGTGGTACACAACCCCCAACAACAATATATTCAGCCTCTGTAGAAGTAGCAATTGAGTTTTGTTTCATGTTGAACCATGAGATAAGATTAGTACACGAAAACTGACAAATCCCTTAAGTAGTCTTCCTATCAAGCATTGATCCTGCATAGTCAACATCAGAATAGCCAACTTAACGCAATCCACTTTGTTTTGGATACCACAATACAACATCTACAGTACCTTTAACATACCTTAATGTCTTCATAGCAATGTCTTAATGTAATAACTTTGGATTTGTCTGGAATCTAGCACATACACCAACAACAAATTGAATATCAGGTCTACTTGTTGTAAGGTAAAGTAGTGAACCTATCAATTTCGTATACTTATGTTCTTCAACACTCTTGTCTGATTCAATATAAGTCATTTGAGTTTCAATGCTCATAAGTATCTTAGCATTCTTTTCAGAAGGCTTCAGATTAAACTTATTGAGCATATATTTGCATACTTTGTTTGACTGATGAATATTCCATCATCAAGTTGCTTGACTTGGAATCCTAGGAATTAGTTCAACTCTTCCATCATGCTCATCTCAAATTTTTGCTTCATGAGATTAGCAAAGTCATCACAAGTTGCTTGTCTTTGGATACAAATATAATGTTATCAACATATACTTGAACTAAAGGTAGTTTTCCATCATGGTTTAAGGTAACCAAAGTTTTATCAACTTCAAATTTCCTAAAACCACTTTCCATCAGGTATTTGGCTAAAGTGCCATACCATGCTCTAGGAATCTATTTCAGTCCATATAGATGTTTTTGAAACTTATAAACCTTCCTACTTTCTGATCAAACTTCAAAGCCAGGTGGTTGACCAACATAGACTTCCTCAACAAGTTCACCATTTAGAAATGTACTCTTGACATCCATTTGGTAATTCTTAAAGTCATTATAAGCATCAAAGGCTAAAATGAGTCTAATTGCATCCAATCTTGCAACTGGTGATTATGACTAATCAAAGACTAAACCTTTAGCCTGGGTGAACCTCTTGGCAACCAACCTTGCTTTGTTTCTGGTTATATCACCAGACTCATTTGTGTTTCTGAAACCCACTTAGTTCCAATCACATATATTCCATCAACAAATGAAACTAGTTTCTAGACCTTGTTTCTCTCAAATAGATCCAACTCTTCTTCCATAGCAGAGATCCAGTCTTGATCCATTAATGCATCTTCAATAGTTTTAGGTTCAATGTTTGAGATGAAACATCCAAAGTGAGAATGCATTTTCAGTAATACTCTCGTATTTCTAACACCTTGATCAATAGGACCAATCACATCCTTTGCAGGATGATCTCTTATCCATTTCATTATAGGTTTTGAACTAGAAGGGTCATTATCAACGTGATTTGAATGTGAATCAAAATGATTTTGACTGGATACTTCTTCAGTTTATGAGATATTTGGCACATGGAAAGTGCGATAAGTATCCGACATTCTTACAGTGTTAGAGATATCTGGAATGTGATTTTCAGAGAGGTCATTTTCAGAAACTACTTTATGACGAAAATTCTCATTTTCTATTTCAGGAATCTTCATAGAAAATTCTTCATCATGTCTTAGAATCATCTAGATGTTACTAGGCACTATATGTTGTTCTTCGTCAAACTCATCCTCTATTTCAACGGTGGAGTTATTCCGTTTTGAGTTTTCTTCTTTAGAAACTTTGATCATTAGTTCCTTGAACCTATATGAGAGTTCTTCATGAATAGGTATTTTCTTGTTTATTTCATAGAATACTACATGAACAGATTCTTCAATATTTTGTGTTCGTTTGTTGTAAACTCTGTTGGCTTTGCTATTCATAGAATAACAAAAAAATCAAGCTTCATCTTCCTTTGGTTGAAATGTTCTCAAATATTCTTTCACATTATTCAGAACAAAACATCTATAACCAAAAACTTTCAAATGTTTGATATTAGGGGGTCTACCATTCAAAAGCTCATAGGGAGTTTTGTCATGATGTTTGTTTATCAAACATCTGTTCTGAGTGTAGCATGTTATGTTTACAGATTTAACCCAATAAATTTCACTTATATCAGTGTTAGGTAGCATAGTCCTTGCAGCTTCTTTAAGAACATATTCTTCCTTTCAGCAACACCATTTTGTTGTGGTGTTCTTACAGAAGATAGTTGAAGTTGTATACCTTTGCAGGTACATAACTCATTGAATGTACTAGTTTACAAACTCATTATCATGGTCTGTTCTGATTTGAGATACCTTGTCATTTTTTACTTCCTTTCTGCCTAGCAACCAAGACTGTCTGCTTTTACTCATTGTCAGCTAATTTGCAGAATTTTAATTTCATTTTCATGAATATTATATTTCAATCCTTTAACATGTAAAATGTAGGAAATTGTAAGGGCACTCAATTTCATGTTTCTATATCCTATGAAAGGATGCGATTCTGCTCCAGCAAATCTGATGTCTGGTCTAGTATTGCAAACTTTGTCGTTGACCAGATTTGCTTTATCTCATGTCATGTGCTTCCCACATCCACTATCAAATACCAATTGAGCTCTAGTCCATGGAGCTTTATGCACAAAATAGGAAATAGGAGTTAGGTTCTTGCCTCAAAGTTAGAACCATTTAGACTAAACATTATCCCTGTAGGAATCCACATTTGATTGAATTTTGTAGGAGTAGATTTTTATCTACTAGGAACATAAGGAGATTTTCCTTCTTGGACAGTTCCTTGGTGTACCTCGTGGTGATTTATGAGAGCTGTCAGGTTTCTGTGTATGCTTTTTAGCAAGTTTAGCTTTCCTGGCCAAGTTTCATCTAGCCCTGGCGCTTAAATTTTCAGTGGCTTGGGAATGCATGCACTTCGGATGATTGCTATATGCAACCTTAGCTTTTCACCATCGTTCCTGTCCTTCTTTATATTGTTGAGAGAGGACTTTTCCGATAGCATGATAGCCAATGCCATTACGAGTACCATTACATTTCTTAGAACGATTTATAGCATCTTTACTAGTTTATGAACTATCATTCCTTCCGAAAAATGTTACAGTGGAGAACTTTCCACTCTTGCAATTCTCCATTTTCTAGTAATGTAACATTGTGGACATTCACAAGTCTGAGGATTGTGTTTCTTTTCAGAAACTACATCTACATATTTCTTTGGGACTTATATTTCTATCAATGGTTTAGCCACAACTTATTTACCTTTGTCAACAATCTTAGCTTTATGGCCAATGCTATAGGTCGTTTGGGAACCTTTCTATTGACTTTGCACAAAGGTCAACCTTTCATCACTCTTTCTCAGAGGAGTGGAATTACCTGATTGTATCAAGTCCAAGTCCGCATTTCTTAGAAGGATCTCTCAAATATTATCAGATTGAAGTTTCTTTATTTTCTCATTCTCATCGTTCATAGATAGTTTATGAGGAATTTCATTCTCCGATACATGAGTCATTAATGATGCTATTTCAACATCCTTGTTCTCAGATACCTTGGTCAATTCAGAAACCTCTTTTTTTTACAGTCTTCCAGAACTTTGGTGTTGTATTGTACTACCAAAAGATCTCTTCCATAAAGATCCAATTCATTCTTAAGAAGCTCCAAATCATTGATTCCTTCATCATCACTTTTTTTCATAATTTAAGAATTGTGAAGTGTTAGTTACCTCATCAGTCATAAGACATATTTCAATGTTTTAGATATATGGACCCATTATCTCAGCAACTCCACACATTTCATTTCTTTTGACCTAAATCTATCACATCATGTGTAATTCCGCACAATTCTGGTGAAGGAAGCTTTCAGACTCAATACCAAGAGCATCGAGTTGAATTTGAATCTTCTTCCACTATTCAGCGAACAAAGCCCTTTGATTCCTTTTTAAGCTTCTTCTCTCCTTTTTGTCACCTATCTAAAGCTTTTTGAAAGCTGGACAATCTCATTTGAAGTGACCAGGTTTTTGATAGTAGATGCAAATATCATTTCCAATTTCAACGACTTCAGTACTAAAAGCTTTCTGAGCGGGGTTGTTCAGAGAGTTAATCATTTGAATGTTCTTGTACTGATGATAGTTAGGGCCGAGATTCTTTATTAGCTTCTATTTTTCTTTTCTTCATTCAATCTCTTAACTCACGAAATTCATCATGTGTCTAACAGGAAGAGCATTTTCTTCGGATACTTCCTTGGTATCCTTTTTTTCCAGAAGTACCTTGGAAAACCAGAGCAATACTCTGCAACTTTTCAGACGCAACCAATCTCTTTGTGTTGTCTCATAGTTTACAGTGTTCAAATATGAAAAGAGTTCCACTGTAGTAATCTTTGGCATTCCCTGGTTAAAGTAGAACTACTGAGTGTGTTCCCTATTCTCGTTCAAAATTTTGACGATGGTTTCCACCATCTCAGAACTCGAATGTCTCTCACTTTCTCCAAGTGCAACCATATCACTCATGAGAGTAGTAAACCTGAAATCAAGTTCTTTAAGACTCTTAGTGGAACCTTGATTGAAATTTTGAAATATCAATTTCAGAATTTTGAACTTGTTTTCCTAGTCCCAACACAGCTTTTTATTGGTCCAGATAAGGTCAAAGGAAAAGACTAGAGAAGGGGGGTGGGGGTGAATAGTCTTTTCAAACTTTTGTTGATTAACATTATTTTCTCATAAATTGGTGGGTATTTGATACTTAAATTTAGAGAGCAGGAGACTTAAGCGATAGATAAATGAGTTTGTGCTTTTCAGTAATAAATCGTGTGAGTGCTATGCTTCAAAGATAAGTACGAGTAAGTAAATAACACAACAATTATAGTGGTATATGGAGGTGGCGTAATCCTCCAACTTTCTACTCGGCCTTTCTGAGACCAAGAATTCACTAGAACATATAGTTGAGTTCTCATTACAATAATTCTATTCTAATATCCCTACAAACAAATGGTTCATAACCAAATGGTCCATGTGAGTTGTTCCCGAACTCTCCGAGCCAAGTACTTGCTGTACTCAAGATAACCTTGGAACTATTCCTTGATTTCACAAATCAATTCCTTGATTTCACAAATCAAGTACTTCATGTACTTCACGCCTTGATGGTGTTTGTTATAAGTTGATTGTCAGGAAAGCTTCTCGTATAACATTTTCAGTTATATTTTCAGAGAGCTTTGAAGAGATAGAACTACTTGATACACTTATTCAATGTATGGTATCATCTCTTTTACTGACCCATGTAATTGGTATCTATTTTGGAGAATGATCTTCAGAAAGGTATCTGAAAGTTCAACTCTTTCACGAATAACATCTCTTGTTATAGGTTCAGGATACTTAGAACTACTTGTGATTCTTAAAACTTTTCAGTCGCAACAATAAGCTTTGAGAATGGTAGTGAGATGCTTGAGAGAATACTTTCTAGTAAGTAGACATGAGCGTAGTTCGTGTGTGTATTTCTCAGCTTCTAAGTGGTGATATTTATAGATGAATTTGAGAGTAGTTTAAATAGTATCTGTTGACATACTCAAAATTCAATCCGTTTATATCTTGAAATAAGTACTCAAAAGTCCCTTTTTCATTTTTCAGAGAGGACTATGCATTGAGCGAATTTCCAGCCGGTGTAATAAATGCATTGTACTATTTCTTGTCTTGTAGTCTCAACTGACACATGAGGCTTTCTGAAAGCTAGCATGCTCCTCTTCTCATTGATGTCATATGTTCAGAGACTTGTTATGTGCAATATATACAATGTACAATATGCTTTCCGATCATATTCTATCTGAGCAAACTTAAACTTTAGTCTTCATAAACTTGTGCAATCTTCTGTCTTCAATCTTCGATTAAAATTTATTGCTAGGATCCTTCTTCATGGCCTTTTCAAAATATAAAATTACAACTAGAGACCTAATAATCCTAATACAAGTTTTACTAGACTAACATACTAAGTGATTTCCTCTTTTACAATGTTCAAGTGAACTAAGAGTACTAGTCACCTTTCAGCACTAAGATAAGTTATATGGTGATTGATAAAAAATACTAACAGATATTCCTAACAAATTTTTTCCTTATTGATCAGTCATCCATGACTATCTTCAAAGTCCTATTACAATCATGGAAGTGAAAACAATCCACCACTTAATTATTTCAAATGATATTCAATCAATTAATTAAGTGCAGAAAGTAAACATCAACCAAATCACATGATGTGATCATTACTGAGAAGTTATCTTCTATTAATGGTATCTGAGAGTATGATAATCAGACAAAATAATTACATAATACAAGATAACTTTTACAAAATATTTGAACATTACAGATCAATCATCAAAGTATTACAAAAATTACTAAGTAAATTAAGACAAGAGGAGAGTCCAAGCTCCAAGTAAGACATCCTAAGATACTAGTCTTCAAGTCTTCAAAATAACTTTGGTTAAGAGATAACAAATTCTTCAGCACCCTTTTTGGATTAGTGATTCTGATTATCAACCTTCCTGCAGTCTTCAGCATATTCATAGAGAAGCCTTCTGATAGAGATTTATGTCTTTCTGGCTAATCCACAAAGATCTTTATAAGGCTTGGCATGGTCTTTGTTTTTCTGAACAAAGAGCTTTACCCAGTAGTATTTGCCCCATACCCATGCATGTTTACGTTAAGCTCAGACAACTCATGAAGTTGATAGAAGATCTCAAGATATGCAATGTCATCCATGTAAATCATCAGGCTTTGGATAAGGACAAACAAGATCTAGTGGCTTTGGCATAGCCTCAGTCCTTTTCTAAACTTCAAAATCAAGCCATTCCTTAGTATGCTGAGGATTTAGCAATATGGGCTTGCTAGTTCTCCATTGCATCATTTCACTGTAAATGGGAGTTGGGAACTTCTTGTTCAACATAAAATGTTTTAGCTCAAGAATCCAATAACCTTTCTGGAGATGAATGCATCTGTAGGCGGATTGACTCTCATAAGTTTTGATATACTCAATCAGGGCAGGAGCTGGCCTTTCTTCTTCTTGTTCCTTCTCTTGAACTCTGCCAATTGTAGATTTCTGCACCTTTTTAAATTAAATCCTTTCTCCATTGACAGTTCTTCATACTTTCTGGGAGCAGTATTGGAAGATCCAACTGGGATTAACTTGTTGTTACCAGAGGAGTTCTAACAGCAATTGGCCTTACTGCCAGTGGTGGTTTAGAGGTGTTTCCAACACTCCTTCTCTTCTACAGTGGATGATCATCATGATCAGTGTCATCATCATCATGAAAGATGTTATGGAGAGGAGACTTTCACCTTTCATGACAAATAATTTCTTCTTCTTTGATTCAGATACGTTAAGGGTCTTGGGACGTCTTGTTATCACACTCTTAAGCCTTGATCTTGTTGTTACTCATGGTCCTACATCAACCTCGAATTCTGGAGCCTTGTTCTTTTGTAGAGCTTGACTAGTGGAGGGCATATATTGTTTTCTCTTTCTGCCTTGGCCTCTCTGGGGCGCTGCTAATTCTTCCCTAATAGCCATGAATGACTGAGTCAAACTGGAATAAGAATCAATGATAGATTCAAAATTTCTCTGCAAAATTTCTTGATTTTCCCTTAGGAGTACTGTCTCCTTTTGATTCAGCTCTTTCAATGGACGGAAAATGGCTTCAGCCTTTTGAGTAGCATATAATGCCTCGTCCAGCGCCTTGTTTGCATTATTTCAATCCTCATCCCTTATCATGGCTAGATCCTTCCGTGCAAGTGCAATTGATGTAGCTCTTCTGAGTATAAGTTGAGCAACATGCTTGTTTTCCTTTGGGACTATTGCAAGAACAATGACGTCTTGTTGTAGCAATTCTTCACACAACTTTACATACACGGAGTTTCTGCCCATGTATTTAACGTCTCTGATCGTAGTGGCTAGACAGGAAAATATGTGTGGTGCTAGCAATTCCATTTTTAGATGGGCACTGTGCATATCATCAATTTCTGGTGCCATTCGGTTTGGGTCTTCTTCTTCTTCACTTTCAATGAAGTCATCATCATCCTCATGCAGACCGACAACAGTTTTTCCCTTACCCTTATGTGTAGCAGTTGGTGTTTGCTTCTTTGATGCAGCCTTATCATCTTGCTCATCATCTTCAGTCACCAAAGCATCTAACTCTGCAGTCTTGACTTCGATGTCTCTCTTAAGTTTCAATTTCTCATCGAGGAGTTCCCTTTCCTTGGCATTCTCGGCCTCAAATCTCAGTATCCGAGCTTGCTTCTCTTCAATCTGGGATTGACATTCCATAGAGAGCCTAGTTTCTGTCTCTAACAACTTCTTGAGTTTTTCAGCTCGAAGTTCAACATCTTGAATTTCTTCAGCTATTTGGGTAGCATGCTGAGCCTGTTCCAATATGGCTTGTTGTGCTGTAGAAGGTGGTAGAGACTTGGATGATGATGGTGGGGTTCTCTGAGTATTGGTTAGAGTAGGTTGTTGTTCTCCAGAGTCAATATTTTTTTGAGCTATTCCACCTGTCCCTGCTGCGGGACTATCATCATCATTATTGTCTTTCTAGTCATCTCCGTCCTTGTGATGGTCTGAAGGAGGGTCTTGGAGATCATTCTCATATATTTATTCCTCTTCTTCAAACACCAAGTTGATAACATCTGGCAAAGTAACCATGTTGCCTTTAATTTCCTCTTGCTCTGAGGGATATACGCGCAGTGACTTTGGCAACGCAAGGTCGAAGACCATCTGCTTCTTAGTTTGTTCATCACCAACTTGGAAAGCTGCTATGAGTTTATGTACCACTTCTGTCAGGAAGTATTCATGCATTAAAATATATTTTGAGTAATCCTCTGTAGGGAACATTGCATGGATGTAGTTTTCCAGATCGAACTCTCTAGCTCTTCGCTCTTTATTGTCGATCACCCTGGCAATTTCCGATAGATCAGTTTTCTGAGCTTTTGCCATAACTTGAAGCACTTGAGATGCTTCTTCAAGGTGATAGTCTGGAATAACTCAAGTAGATTGAGTGGTGTTTCCACATCAGCTACTGGCACATCAACCTGAGCCTGATAGAAAGAGAACAAGTTTTGTTCAAACCACTTGTAGATATCCAAGCAAAAGTGAAGTAAAGCTTTCTTAGCATACCTGTGTAGAAACACTAGGCTCGTCGGCTTGAACTTCTAGAGCATTTGGTGCTTCATATATCGAGTTGTGAGGAGATGACATTTCCTCAACAACTTTTCTTTCTGCTTGAACCTAAAAATAAAAATCGAAATGCAAGGTTTAGAAATATTCTACACAATGGAGTTGAAGAGATGTGAATTTCTGAGTATTTCACTTACTTCCAAGTTAGAATGCTCGGAATCATTTCTTTCAGAAATCGGTGTGGTCTCTGACAACCCTTCTGGTGACTTTGCCTTTTCAACATTGTTTATTTCCATAGGTGTTGGGGAGGTCATAACATTGTTCCCATCAACCTTTTCTTCGAAATGAGCCTATTAGAAGAAAACATAACATTTTTAATAAGCAAATGATTTTCACATGTTATTCTAAAAAAGAATTGGTTCTTGTTTTACATACCTTCCCAATTGATGGCTCAGAAACAATCTTTTTAGAAGGATTTTCAACCTTTGAAATGACTTGCTCCTGTGGTGTTTCAACCACTTCATTAGCTTTCTCAGTTGGAGCCTGTATAGAGACAACATGAAGTTAAATATATATAAGAATTTAACAAAGTTTAAATTATTTATTTTCAGAAACAATTGACTACCTGTATAAGATGTTGTGATACTTCATGTGTAGAGGTTGAAGAAACCTCATTTTCATTCAAAGAGGTAGGCATAATATCTTCCCCCTGGAATGTTATCTCCATGAAAGCCTGTCACTAAGGAAATTTATGAGTAACAAGTTCACATTACAAAAATGTTTAAAAGTTAGATATAGACTACTATGTTACCTGGTTATCTTCAGGCGCGATGGTTTCAATTTCTTAGTTTGAAATTTCTAGTACTTCAAACATTTCTTCAGCATTTTAGTTAGCTGGCAACTGCAATGTGGAGGCAATGTTAGTATCCTCCAAAGCTTCGTCTTCACGTTGGGGTGTGATAATTCCGTCTGTTGGTGCTGTCTCAGCAACCTTAGCTCTTTTCTTCAGAGTAGTTGAGCTTGAGGCTCCACCATGAGTCTCTGTCCGTGATCTCATTAGTGCCTCTACTAAGGAGATATTGTCATTATATTGGTCACTGTCATAATCTGGGGCAGTCTCGTCAATAGCATTGTGGTCTTGCACGGAGAGCTCTGCCATTTTGCCTACGCTGCATGTTCTTCATTCAGAAATGGGTTTTTCTGAACATGTCTTGGTTGAGGGGCTTTTACCTAATCAACCCTTTATGAGGGTTGAGTTTCTATAATAACAACTTTTGCAAGATGTTTCCTTGTAGTTCTCTTCTTCTTGGTCCATGGTATCTTTACAACATGGACCTCAACAGCTTCTCCCTTAGAGGTTTCTTCTCCCTGTGTCACCAATTCACCCTTGGTAGCCTTCTTCAGAGACTCCTCATGTGCATGTTTGTACATGTTGTTGGTCACGGGGATGTCCATATGCTCTCTGAGCTCGGTATGGAATTTTTCTAGAAGATAGCATATCTTCAGGCCATAGTGCATGTTTGCCTTGGTGTCAGCACGCCCTTTGGCTATCTTGGGTTCAAAATCCTTAACCCGATTGATGAACTTAGTGAATGTGTACTAACCCCAATTGAAGAGGTGTTCCTTCTCATTCACCTATTTCTTGAGTATGGTCATCATCATCTATCGTTCAAGGCTAATCTGATCAACAAACTGGTAAGGACATTCTAGTGCTCAAACAAATACCTAGTCCTTATGTCTCCAAGTATGAATGAGGATGGACAATCTTCAATTTCATCATTTGCAGCTTCTTCATACAAGATTCTAACATCGTCATTCAGAACCTTGTCCATAGTATTAATCTCAGAAACTGAGCCGTGATTCTTCAGACGGAAGATCTTGCAAAACTTGTCATAGTCCAGGACTATCTCATTTCCCTGAACTTTGGACTTAATGTACGTTTATTCAATGCCATTACTTAGTTTAGTGTAGATTTTGGAGCTATAGTAGAACTCCATAACATCTACTGGTGACAAGTCGCTTGGAAAGGCAGTGAGGAATTTCTTGGTGCGAGCTTTCTCAAGCATTTTCAAGATGTAATTCCTATCTGGGCTTGAGGGTATAGCCACATTAAAGTACTGCGCATCCATATGTGCTCCCCTGTACATTTTGAGGATGGAGGTCCAGTCCTCTAGGTTGAATTTACACAACATGCGTTTATTCAAGATCTGTAGATCTTTCTCAACTTGCTTTTCAGCAGAAAAGACGGTTGCAACTGTGTTCGTGTAAGTGGTCCTCTTAGTAGCCATCTCTTATATAGTGTAGTGAGTGAGTCATTTGAGTTTAGTGATCGATCGAGAAGATTAGTCTATCTTTTCAGAAGACTAGGCAAGAAACAAAGGATTTGCAAAAGTCTTTCTAGAAAACTTGAAGATTTTTGTTGTTTTGGTGTAAGGTTAAATTTTGAATTTGGTAAAAGTGTTTGTCTCTTACCAAAATCCTTTATATATAGCAGGTAAATAATACATAGATACAATATACATTTAGAGAATTTGTATATGTGTAACGCCCCGGATCTGGTTCAGACGTCAAGGGTCGTGCCGAATATTGCAAGTACATTTTTATTAAAATATTACATCGTTATCCATTACAAACTGAATGTTCAAGATAATCAAAACATCAAACAAACAAAAAACACACATTTAAACTTAAACTAGCAGCGGAGACCAGTCAGTCCGTCTGGCGATTCTACCCGAGCCTTTCGTCGTGATCAAAATCTAGGAAAGCGAAATATTGAAACAGGGAGAGTGTTAGTCACTAGGACTCAGTGAGCGACAGTCAGGTATGCATGAATGTGCATGTGAAATTATGCAACAGTACAGTAAACCGACACACTTGCTGATCAAGCAGTAATTTTTGAACAGTGGGGAAACCGCAAACGGGAACAGGACATGATCGCAATAGGTATCCACCCGGCGATAATAACAGGAGGAGTCGTGGCATGGAGATCTACCCAATGGCAGTGGGTTCAAGTACCGCGGGATAGGATCCCACCCGACGACAGTAACAGGAGGTGTCGAGGTATGGAGATCTACCCAACGGCAGTGGGTGCAAGTACCGCGGCATAGGATTCCCCACCCGACGACAGTAACAGGAGGTGTCATTATAGGCTAGTCCCTTAGAGGTGGCCCCTACAAATTCGAGAGGTGTCCGCACCGCGAATACACGATGCAGTGCTTCGCTCCGCATGACACTTAGCGACTGCCGAATGTTCAGTAACAGTAACGCTGCAAGTGACATCACCCAGCTAAACAGGACGTGAACAGTTTCCCAAAACAGTTTTCAGTGTGCAGTTATATTTTTTGAGAAAACAGTTTTCGTGCAATGCAATGCGTGAGGATCAAGAGTAAGGATAATATGCAGATGCAGTACAATAACAGTGAACAGTTCAGTAACAGGATGAAGATAACAGTAACAGAAGGCAGGATCAGGAAACATGATCAGTAACAGGATCAGTAATAGGACTCAGTGTATAGTATAAGTCAGCAATAGGAGCAATAAAATGTCAAGGCTAGACCGGTAGTGTCACCTAAGTGCAGGTCAACTGTAGTTTAGAACCCTAAATCGAAAATCAGGATACGTAGACCAAACTCGGTTCTCAATACTAATCAGCAATTGGGGTAATAAAATGTCCCGTTAATAAAGTATTTCTAAGTACATGTTATCTACCAATTATACAGTCAGTCAACTAAATCAGGACCTGAGTCGAAGTCGATGTCAGACAGATAAACAGGTACAGGAATGAAATGCGAGGAATGAATAATAGCACTTTAACTTTCCCGGGGCCTGATGCCAAAAACCCGTAGTCACTCACCATTTACAATGTCTACTTCAAGAGCGTCCACAGATCTTGATAAACAGATAGTAATACTGATTTAAGTGCCTGATAGTTTAATAATATCTTCGACGTTTCTTAATATCTTAGCCTCTTATTATCTGTCACTTAATTATGTCACTTATTCTGGTTAACCTAATAAATTGGTATTTTTCGGCTTTTCAATAATTACTCGGTACTTTATTCCTCAGTAGATAATCCACTACAGACAAGAAGTCTGTCCAATAATCCATCCTCCAACATTATACCATTAAATTATTTTCCTAACTCTTAGTCGACGGCAAGTCGACCTTTATTTAGTTTAACAGTATAACTAAATTTCCATTAACGTTTAATAATTGACACTAATTAATATTTAACTCTTTAAATAATAATCACTAATTACCCGATAACTAATTAATTAATTTGCTAATTAATCAAGACTAATGATCATTAACTAGCGATAATTAATTATGGTGCTTAATTAATTACAATAATTAATTAATTATAATAATTAACTATTAACGATAATTTTTTTTAACATCAATTAACGATAACTAATTAAGATTAATTAATCATTAGCTTAACGATACATAATTACGATAACTAACGGTAATTAACTAATTACCATAATTAATTACAATAACTATTTTCCAAATGATAATTTTAACTAATTAAGATTAATGGTAATGAACGATAATTAATTGATGATAATTTCTACCGAACGGTAATTAGCAATAAAATAATAATAAAATAATACGGCACTAACCAAGTGCTCGTCGAACGACGGGCAGAATAACGATGTATCGAACGGAGTTGGGACGAACGCGACGAATAAAATATTAAACTAATTCCTCGTTCGTTTTATTCAGATTTAATCGAATTCGACTGGGAATATTTACCGGAGGTTGGTCGAGTTAACGACGCGTATCCGGGTTTCAACTATTTGGCAGTGGTGGAGGTCGACGGTGGCGGTGGCCGGAGCTTGGCTGGAAAATGGCTGGAAAATTGAAGAGAATTGGGGAA
>JAYMSP010003453.1:0-19676 GCA_036897095.1 Plantago elongata
TTCGTGGACCTGGATGTAATTGATTTTTATCGACTAGAACTTATATGTAATTGTTAATCAGGGTGGTAGCCATCTGCAACTTTCAAATCTAACAGGGGGTGTAGATGTAATTCGTCCTAACCACTTTTAAGTATTTGCTTAGTAATAGATTTCACAACCATGCATTTTTTCATACTTTTCTAGCTTAATTACATTTACCTCCGGCTTTATTTTATTTTTTTATTTTTATTCATTTTTCTCTTAATTTTTTTTATTCGAAACCACAAAGAGATTAAACCGGGACGAATGAAGTATAAATTTTGAGTTATGATTTTCTGTGTTACTTTTGGTTGTAATTGTTTTGGAGAACTATGCAGTCGTGGTGTGGAATTTATTTCTATGGTTTGGACGACGTATTTCTACTTTCTTTGAAGTAATTGTTTTGTTGTGAGCAAGCTCTTTTTTGTTTTTCGAAACTATTAAAGGGTGATTCGAACCTCCGACCTACTAGTTGAAATTGAGGCGTCTTACCAACTGAGTTGCGCTTCGTTGTCACATTAATTATACTTTAATATTTATTAATAAAATTTTAACCGTTTAAAAAAATATTTTTAGTTATAAACAAACAAGAACAAGGTAATCCAACACAATTATATGTCTGTACCATATAAGAGCCACGCGAGGACTCCCACTTATCTAACCAAACTAAAGAGAAATACAATGACACCTATCTAATGTTTGAAGTTTGAACATTAAACTAATTAATGTCGCTTTTCAGGAGGCTACCGACTATGTACGGTACTATCATCAATTCAACCGGTCTGAAACTGAAAGCCGAAATGCCCAAAATAGCAAAGTAGCCGTAATTGATTAAACATATATAGAAACCTTTAAATCAAAATCCTCACAGTTTTCGCTTAGGTAATACTACTCCGAAACGTGTATTTCCTTGCACACATATATATATATATTAAAAAAATTTAACTAAACTTCCCGAACATACAGTAAGAAATGAATTGCTCTCCCCTTGTTGATCATATTAATCATCTCCAATCGTTGAATTTAATCAAAGGTGAATTCAGTATCATTTGTTGTTGTCTGGTGCTAGATTTTAACTAATTATCTAAAAAATTAAACTGGTAAATTTAAAATTTTAAAATAATGACACCGTTTTGTACCATAGTGAAGATGTATCAGCGTCGCCCGAAATACAAAATTGAAAGAATTATAAATTAATGTCATCTTCAAATCTTTTTCACACTTTAGTGATATATAAAAAAGACTTCTTACAAATTAGTGTCTAAATACTAAATTTTAAATATATCCTAATTTTGCAAGTATCATTCTTCCAATTTTAACATCTTTATCATCTCCAAACATCTTTCTTCTAAATTTAATTATAAGCATCATTCAATATTATATTACAAGCATCATTAATAAGAAACAAGCATCATTCGACATTACATTACAAGCATCGTATAATTCACGCATCAAATGATAAAGAAACATTATATTAGTATACTTCAAGCATCATTTTGCAAGCATCATAGTAGAATTGCATACGTAATTTAACATTAAATTATAAGCATCATATAATACAATTATGCAAAACGAAACAAGCATCATACTAATTATTAAAAAAATCTGACAATGAAAGATGCAGGAATTTAAAAGGTTGTTTACTTTGATGATGATGTTTGTATTAATTAGTAAATACTTGTTTAATTTGTTTCAATTGACATGTGAACGTGTTTTGATTTAGTTTTCAATAAATATGGGATAGATTTTATGAATTTTAGTATATTTTATTTTATATTTACTAAATATTAGTAATTTGTAATTTGTGAGAAGTTTTTAAAAGTGATGTTAATTTGTAATTATTTCTAATGGAACATCGTTAATTAATCCGCTATCAATCTAATCTAACCTTATCCGCTATCAATCTAATCTAACCTTACAAAGAAACAAAATTGGGATAATGACGGTGAGCCAAGCCGAGCCGTGAGCTGAGTTGACTGTGTCTTGGGCTAAAAGTATGACTGACCGTGTATTGGGAATAAAATCGATGACACTACCAATTATGACTTGTGTCTTCTGAGTAAACGCTGTAATACTGTAATGCATTCAAACCTGTTTAATTACAGCTATTATCCCTTACTAATCTGTTTTATTACCACTAACATACCCTACTTAGTTTTTATAATTCATCTCACGTCATGTCCACGTCATTCATCTATAAGTCTAGCGTCATCGCTGAGACCTCATTCGTTTTTTTCAGAATTGTATTAAAATTTCCTTCTAGAGGGTCTACTAAATCGGGAGGTTTTGCCATCCAGAACAATGGCTTACTTTGGCTCCACTCTTTGAATAAACATTGCGAGAAGCTTCGACATAATGAACTATTGCACTTAATGTAAAGTATACGTTGTGAAATTTTTATGAGTTATAATTTTCATTATCAACAAACGTTTCAAAAGATTAGACATCGATTGAGTATGGGTCGATTTAATTGTCCAATTATTCGTGGGGGACTTTCAATCCAAGTTGTCAACATAAATGAACTAACTCAGCTCGAATTATATCTAAATCGGTAATGTTATTATCTGGCATTCTTGTTAGGCTATAATTAGCTAAATGATGAGTAAATGTGTTGGACTAAATTAGTACTATATTCAGCAAGGCGCGAGCTTAACAAAGTGGTTGAGAAGATACAAACTGATATCGGTTACTAAATAGAAAAGCTGCACATCATTTCAAACTTAATAGTGCTAATTATTTGTAAGGGATACACATGCATGTGAACAACATGCAGTCAAAATTGTTGACCGTACGGCAAACTGCACGTATTCTAGTCAAATGCCGAATTTTCTATTTACAACTCGGTTGTGCCTATTTATATATATTTAACTTTAAATCACTAATGACTCATTGGCAACCAGATACTTCGCCATACAATTATACAAAGATCGAAACCAACACCTTCGTATGATGCCCTTTTATTTCGGTTTTCTTAGGAAAAAACAAAGCCCATTTGGCTAAATTATGGGCCATTTCTCATGGCATTCCAGCATCAATTATTTTGCTTTTGGTGTTTGGGAGTTAACTTACGGCATTTTATCTTGTATGTATTATGAGAATGTAATCCGATTGCTAGATTGACAGGAAACGTCAGTCTTGTAAAGTTAACTTCATATAAACATTATTTTTATTTCTAGTTTAATGCGGATTGTAAAGAAAATATTATAGCTAACGAGGTCGATCCCAATCGATCGATAAATTAAAAATTGTGGGGAGGAAATGCGGCCGATACAAACTTCATATTTTGGAGGTGGTGGATAACTCAAAGGGCAAAAGGTGCAAACATAAGGAAAAGAGAGATTATAAATCAGAAAAGAAAGGTAAAGACAAATTTATAGGGTTAAAGTGAAGTTGATGACATGAGTGAGGTTCAATATAGTGATAAAAGATTCTAAAAGGACCCACACGGAAAAATTAAAAGCTAACCCACATCCGTGCATTTGTGATCTGTAATCCTTCTACTTTTAGTTTTACTTTTACCTCAAATGGATCTGGATTTGGGTTCCCTTATTACATGTCACATGGACTGGATTAGAATCTTCCACTTGATCCAATCTTAAGCTGCTCTATTTTCTTCATTTCGATGATTAATTAATCAATTACCCTAAATTCTATGCTTATCTTTCACAAGATTCATTGCGTGATCAAAAGTTCACCAACAAATCTTCGTGTCAATTTTTGAGCAAGTATGAGCACATGTAACCTGTACAACTCGTTTGTTTGGAGACTATCTGTTCATTCGGTAGAACTCCAATCAACTGCAGTACGCTACAGTACACTATACTGCATCTTCCTGTTGGTTGAACTCATTCTTAAAATATGATCTTCAATTTTAATTAAAAGTTTAAAATGGATGAGGGGTTGATTGGCATGAGAATAAATGCCCCGATTTAAATACCTGAATAGTGATCGGAATTATAATGGGATTGTTAAAATTGTGTTTGGTATAGAATTGCAATTGGATAGGATATTATAGGTTTGTTATATAGGTAGGGAAAAATGTTACTACTGTAGAGCCATTTCAATCTTCGTCATTCAAATGTCATAACAAACACAAAATTCCCAAGTAGTATCCAAATGGACATTTGAATGCTACTCCAATCAGTCCTGATAAATTTTAAAATGTTTGAGAAACGTACCGTTAATCATGAAATGTAATTTTAGTGTCAAATTTTATTTGTTATGTGAGGGATACTTCTATTATTCGTAAATTATAAAGTTATACGATACAAATGAAGCATTGTATTATGGTACATTACAAAAATTGTGCAGTATTAAAATTTTGTAATACAATACAATACACGTTCACATTTATCATTGTGATCTTAAAGACAAAAGTTAATTATTGTACAAATATATCTCCGTCCCGATTTCATCTTTTCGTGTTGATTTTTTCGGGTCAAACATTATTAACCTATAATTTAAAATATCTCTTCAACTATAAAAGTAAATGATTTAATAAAATGATATAATAAAACTTTAATATGTAAAGTTTTATAATATATTTTTATTAAATATTTAATTATTATAGTTTAGAAACAATTCGAAGTTAAATCGATACGGGTTGAAAAAAAATCAACATCGAGGGAGTATTACTTTTCCATCTCAACTGAAGCTAGATAGGATAGAGTATCTAATAAAATTAAGTAAAAAGAATGCGATATAGTATTACGGTAATTTAAGATAAAGTATTGTTAAAAGAAAAGGAAATTAAGATAAGAGCATGGGGTGTCGTGCAAATAACGCGTTTGTAAAGGCAGCCAAGCTGAGACAATAAGCCAATATCTAAACCAGCTTCACCGCCTCAACTTCCAGCTGAACTTGTTTGACACTCTCCAGTCTCCATAAGTAGTTTTACTACCAATCCCTACTTGCGATTTTATACTCTCACTATGATGTTTTATCATACCGGAGGAGTGTAATCTCCCCACTTAAATTGAATATTTTATACATAAAAAAAAAATTCAATTTCAATTAAAAAAGGTCACTTAAATTCTATCACAATCAGCTCCTTATTTTTGTGCTCTCATTACAAACTATAATAAAATGTATTGAAATTTTCTATTTCACTAAATAAAAGAATTTTGTTTATCGGTGTATTTCGTTTTAAGTTGTTTTAAATTTAATACTCATTTATTTTACTGAAAATATATCTTCAACTTAGATTCATTGTTTCGATCTTCTACTTTATTCAATCTTTTTTCTACTCTATTACCATCTATAATGCTTTATATTTAAAATATTTAGATTGTATGTTTGCGTTTAATTATTATTTTGTATTTTAATTATTGTTTATATTTTTAATTTAAATATTTATAAAACAAAATTTCAAGATAACAGGATAATTGTCTTACTCCAATGGACAATTGAACCATTTGATATGGATTGTATTGTAAGATGTAACGTTGCATAATCGATTTATTTGATGTTGGGTCTTTTTCGATGCAATTCCTACTTACGAACAATATAGAATCAGTATTCATTCCATCCGAATTTCACATTCGTCGTGTAGGATGTGCACCGAAGAAGCCGGGCATATCCAGAAACCATAATCAATTATATGTGTTAGAGATGTTTAGCGAACCAAACGTTCGTGAAAATTTCACGAAAATTTCAGTCAAACGTTCAATTCGTGTTCGATATTAACATGTTCAAATTCTTAGCGAACATGTTCATTAACAAACGAACGCGAACACAAAACTTATTGTTCGGTAATTCGTTGAGTTATAAACAGTGGAGGTAGGGAAGTGTGTTGAGTGTTAGTTTTACTATGAGTAATTAAATTATACTCCCCGTAACTAATTGAAGTTTAACCCAGTTTCAAAAAAGTCCGTACATGTCAGAGTGCCGCGTGTCCCTGCTACGCGTTTGTTTCCACCTCAACTCAACTCCACACCGTCCTATAAATATACGCCCTCACTTCAACATTTCCCATTCACTCTTCTTTCTCCAAACCAAAATCAATCAACAACACTTCCCTTTTCTCTCTACTCTTCTTCTTCATCTTCTTCTTCATCTTCTTCATATGTTTCATTAACTTTCTCTGCAAACAAACAAACCATCAATCAAAACTCACTCTCAAAACAAAAATGGCTTCTAACAACCAGCTCCTCATGACCATGGACCAACAACAGCCATGGCAATTCCGCAGTGACACTAACTGGCTCGCCGACCTCTACACCAAGGAGACCGAGACTCTAACAAAGGCGCTTCAGAAAACCTACTCACCCGCCCCAAACGACGACGTTTTCGCCTCCGATTTGGTCGATTCGCTCTTCGCTCACCCCGAACCGGTCCACACTCCCACGATTTCGTCCGAGAACGACTTGCCGTTCCCGAAGAGGAAGATCAACAGCATGGCGGCGACTGGACGAATAGCGAAGAGGAAGTCGCGTGCGTCTAAGCGCTCCACGACGACGTTTATCACGGCGGATCCGGCGAATTTCAGGCAGATGGTGCAGCAGGTCACTGGTGTCAGGCTTGGTGGTGGTGAGTTGATGCAGCAGCCGATGATGATTCAGTCGGTTCTCAGGCCAGAGCCGCAGAGGTCATTGGTTGCTGGTAATGGTGGTGGTGCTGATTTTGATCCGTCTTCGTTTTTGCTAAATTCGAATTCGTATGTGATGAATAATGGTACCAATCAGGGTAATGGTGGTGCGGCGGCTTCCGGGTTTGGGTACGACGGGTTCTGCAGCTTTCCAACTCTCGAGTCATGGAAAGTGTAGAACCGTCAGGTACTGTTTAGCAAAACTAGCTGACATGCCGAGAACAGAGTATCAAATGCTTCATTTCTTCGTTTCTTAACTTTAGGAGAAAGAAAGAATTAAAAAAAAATGAGGAGGAAAAATGTAGGGAGGGGTATTTCGGGAAAGATCTGTGAATATTTTGTTCTCGCGTGTAAGGATGGAACTTTTCTGCTTTTCTTTTTCACTTGTAGTAGTAGTATCTTTTTACTGTTACTTGATCCCATGTAACAGATGGTTATTAATCATATAGTTAAATTATTACTACTACATGATCTTTTGGCTTACTTATAGTATCTTTTGATTAGTTAAATTATTTGTCACACTTTCAAATATCATTGTTTGTCTCTATGGATTAAGTTGAAAAGTCATTTTCATCTACAAATCACATCATTCTTAGCTCATGGGGTTGCTCATGTGTGATATTTTTTACTCTTTAGCATAGAAATGGAGAGATTTAATACAGTGGGAAAGCTAATTAGTAACATCTGTTGGTCTCTAATTAGTAAAAGAACATGCAATTTGAATTACTTTGTAATTAATTAGTGGTAAAAAACATGCAACTTGATGAACTAAATCTGCTTTAAACTTCTTTAAGTTTAATTAGCTGCTTGAAGCTTCTAGTGGGTTGATAAGACAAGACAACCAGTAGTCAATCTTTTTAGCTTCAAATTAAATTAATCAAAATGGGATAATGCTAATTGCATGGTAGCAAGATATTTTAACATTTGGAGCCTATAAACGGATTATCATATCCTCTACCTATATATTGTGGTCTCATATTTGTTTGTTTTTATCCTTTTGGCTGTGTGTTATTGCTTACGATCTCCTCTATCATGAACATGGTTATGATTTTATCCTGATTGTATTTTAGTGACTCTAAGTCAATGCACAAGCAAATAAAGCAGATGAGTGATATAAATAAGACTTTGACTCCAGATTTGAACCGAATGAGACGTTAATGAACTCAACTGAATTGAAGTATAGTATAAATTATAACTAAGCATTGTTTAATTGAAATGAACTGAATTGAAGTAGTTTTCGGTTCATATATAACAACTTCTTTAACCCTTCTACGAGACAAATTCAAAAGTAAATGGACAAATACGTTATATATACACATCAAAATTGCATATTTCATCAGTTAAAATTGTAAAAATGTAGTTAATTTACTTAAACACACTTAAATTTTATTTAAGTTTTTCTTTTGAAGCGGAAAAACTTTATTACGACATCGAAAATCCATTATAAGCTGTGCTCGGGAACACATGCAAGTACCTATTAGATGGAAATTCTAGTAGTATTTGATTGCGGAGAGGAACTCGAGTTAATTATAGTATAGTGTTACACTAGACAAGTCGTAGGGAATATTTAAGATTTCAAGTAGGTAGAATTCAAAAAGATACTGTCAAAATGCTTCCTAAAGTCAAAAGGATTATCAGACGATTAAGAGTTATAATACCAAAATAATGTTAGGTAATCAACATTATATTGTTGACCTGGGTCTCGACAATATTTCTTTATGTTATTGAACTTGGCGAAGCTTGTGGAGGTTAGTAAGAGGATCGAGGTCTTATCTCATTATTAAATCTTTATTTTAATTAATATTGATTCATAAATATTAAATATACTGTGGTCGTAGTACAAATTTGTTGATTAATGTATTTTAAATTTAAAATGAGGGCAAATCGTGTTTTAATTATTAGTTGTGGGCAATCACAAAGGCTATGACGAGGTCAAAAGAATCTTATGGAGGACCACTGTTTTCAAAATGTGACCTGTATGCATGAAATATAGTCAACATATTTAATTACACAACAAAATGTTGCTTTCATAAATAAATTTTAAACATTTTCCATAACTACTTCAAATAAAACATTTCTATATTGACATTAACTTTAGGCATTGAAAGAGGGTACGTCTTAATCCCCAATTTAGTGTGAGATCTCATGGATATGAATATATGATAAATAATTCGACATTTTATATTCGTATTTAAGATTTCTTTTAAATACGAGTTTTAAGGTTTATTCACTTCATTGACACCCATCGCACCAAGAGTGTCCGGAGTTGAACGACAATACAAGGAAATCATACAACAATGTACAAGGCTCCCCATGCCTAAACATACACCAAACAAAAAAATCTCATAACCACATACAAAAGAAACCACCAAAATATCATTGAGCATTCGTACGACTGAGGATGAAAATTTAGCTACCTCGTCATCTAGTATATCATAAAAGTAAAGTGTTAGACGAAAAATGAGGGGTTGAAATTAAAAACAAAATAATGAGAAAAAAAGAATAACAAAGTGAATTGTGCCATGTCCCTTGAAGTTCTGATTTAGGTGATAGTTGGCTCACCTCGCGGCATACACATTTTAGAATGAATATTGCACAACTACTAAATTTTAAGTGGAATTTATTATAACAGGCAAATCTATATAGGTCCAATAACACAGTATTTTTTTTATAATTATAGAATGTAATTATACTAGTATTTTTATTAGAATTCTTATCGTTTGAAGCCAAAATGAAATTAAAATTATGTTGGGTCGATATCAAATACTATGTCAATATAGCATATGCGTGGACTAATGTATATATGTTTCTGAGTAAGTTTGAACTAGTTGCATACTTAATAGACAGTGAGGGACGTTGTTACCTATCGATGTAACGAGATGTTTTATGATCAAGTTGAAAGGTTGAGTGTAAAATCAATTCTCCAAAAATGCTTTATTCCATATTTTCTTCTAGAAATTTCAGTATAATTCAAAGACAAGTAGCATATCTTCATACAACTTGATCCGAGTAACCATATCATAGTATAATCATTTAATTTTAAAATATCTACTCACAATTATATATGGTTGAGATTTATTCTATTTTGATTATTTCAACATTCAAATGGAATGTGAGCGGGCGGAAATTGAATTTTCCTACCAATGTATGCGAATTTGGTATTACACACATGTGCTATATATCATGAAATAAAATTCATTCTTAAAATATGCTTCTGATTATCTTCTAAGTTTTTTATAGACATTTTAATGTTTTGTGGAACTTCTTATTCTCTTTATATAAATAAAATAAAATTTTAAGAACACAAATATATTGAAAATAGTTCGGATTTCAAGTGCATTTCATTTCGTTGAGGTAAAAAAGAAAGATATGTTTTCTATTATTTTTCATATACTTTTTCGGAGGGATTTAGAACCATAGTTTTTGTTAAATGGCTAAATTTGTTATTAACATAACCAATACCTAAAGTTAGTATGATGATCATGACACTCAAGCCAAGCTTCTTCCGGTCGAATGGAACATAGGTAAGCACCCTAGCACAAGAGATGAGAAATCAACACCGAACCTCGCAAAACAAACGAAACCAAGAAAAACAAGTCATCAATTCATATAGAGTTCCCATTCATAGTCACATTCTTCCACCCTAGCCTATATACAAGACAATCAATAAAGAAACCGTCAATTCAAAGAAAGGAGTTCATGTTCGAAAGTTTCCTAACTGAGTATAGGACAAATCAACTCAATCACGGTGTCAACTTTAGTAAGAGTAGTCTCTTGTGCTTTGGATGCGGTGACGTGTAGGTGCGTTCCTTTGCAAGTATTCTTAATTGTGATATTGGTGCTTGTCCTTTTAATTACTCAGGTTTTTCGATCGGTTGGGGGAAGGTTAGTGATAAGAGGACGTGGGACAAAGTGAAGGAGAAATTCGCGAAAAGACTTGGGATGTCGGAGAACAAGTGTTTATTAAAATTGAAGTAGAAAATATAAAAGTTGTGGATCCAGACACATGTTTCAATAATGTAACTATAGAATTTCTTTGGATTATATAATATTGGGTTGTGGGGTATAAAAACTACCAAATATGAAAATTGAAAATTTGAAACAGTCGAAAATGAAATATGAAAATTTTAATTTACGATAGAGGAAGTATATGAAATATCCTAGTGAAATATCCATAATTTATTATGTATGATGTTGGAAATAGGAAAATATTATCAGTAGTCTTTTAAAACTACACTGATATTTTAATCGTTACTAACATCCCCACATGGGTTATGAGAATTTCCCAGGAGAAGGCTTTTAGTTTGTATCATATCACTTGAGATTTGAAAACTGTTGGTACATTTTACATTTCATAGGAGATAACCATCTCTTGTTACCAAACTGTGTTCATTAATCATTAGTATCTCTTACCCCGCCCTAACACACACACGCGGTATCTTAATTATGTTATAAATTCATTTCTATGATTACATATTGAACGTGAATTTATATGTCATCTTAACGTGAAGGGCTTGTTAATTATTATATATCGTAAATATATATCATCACAAGTAATATATACGAGATGTTCCTCGGATTTTTTTATTCATTCATATCAGTTATTTCAATTTTATTTCACCAATAAAATCAACAACAACTTCATACAATTTTTATAAATAAAATATATTTATATACTTACAATGTAAGTATGGACCCACATGTTTATTTTATTCATATCACTAATTCATTTGTTTACTTTTTGATCTTTTCTTTAAATTTTATTTTGTCCAATTTAAAACGTCCATAACTTAAAATAAAAAATGATAAAGATAAATAAAAATTACCAATGATTATATTTTTTCGAGATATATAAATAGAGACCACTCTTGACTATGCTTGAATTATTTTTTCGAGATCTATAAAAAATCACTAACAAATTTATTTGGACATTAATAAATTATAAGATGAGTTTTAAAAGTGAGATTTTATTATATTGAGAATATAAATAGACTAGCAACATGATATGATAATCAGATAGGGTAGCAGAGTTGGGCATCAGACATAGATACCAAGTAATGGGTACGGTTATCGGGCAATGCTTACGGATACCGGACATCAAATATGGGTATCGTGCATTGGATACAGGTGACGGACATCGGGTACGGTTACCGGGCATTGCTTACGGATACCGAACATCAAACACTGGTGGCAGGCATCGGATACAGGTACCGAGCATCGAATAAGAGTATCGAGCATCGGATTTGAATATCGAACTTGACATCGGACACATATACCGGACAATGGTTACGATTACCGGACGTGGCTTACGGATATCGGACATCAAACACGGGTACCGTATATCGGACCGGAGAACGGACATCGAATACGGATATCGGACATCAAATAAGATTCGAATAAAGTTGTTAGTGATTTTTATACATATTAAAATAATAATTCAAATATAGTTGAGTGTGATCTGTATTTATAGATCTCGAAAATATAAAATTGTTAGTAATATTTATTTATTTTTTTACTTTTTTACCTTATAAGTTATAAATATTTTAAAGTGAACAAAACTAAAATTTAACAACAAGAAAAATGATGGATGGGAAGGTATCATGTGACAATAAGATGGAGAAGGTTTGAAGTTGTTTATTGTATTTTAGGGTAAATATGTACATTTAACTCTAAAATTGTAGTGATTTGATGAAATAAATTTTACGCAAAGTAAAATATAAGCAAGTGAATTACATTGTATTATTTGGTAACTCTTCCAATGTCCCTCGCGTCTTATCTAATCGATGATTAGTTGAACCGATTACCTGTAATAAACTAGATTGGAGTACATTTGAACTAAGTGTTAGTAAGAAGATATTTTAACAGACACTATATATGCTTATCTTGAACACACTAATCATCATCTACTTGCTTATAATGATCAAATATAGAGGCTTTCTCACCATTTTCTTGGTGCGAATTGATATAATTATTAATGGAGTTGAATTGTTCAAAAAGAAACACAACAACGAAGGGTCAAATAAGGTACCCTCCCTGTACTTCATTGTACATGCACCTTTCGATCTTGTCCTTTTCTAATCTGACTTGACTACGCTAATTCGTCGCTTATGTTTAATAATCTGGTTTCATAAATTGACTATTGTCCATTTTCCTCCTAACAAAACCAACACATATTACTATCACAAAAACATATCTCCGCCGAATGATCTCCATTTGCCGGGTAGTTTCGAATATGGTCTCAACCAAGAACGGAACTACATACGCGCAAGGGACCACAATCGATACCCCTCAATTTTGGTCATGAAATACCTATTATACCCCTTCTAAAAATTTAATGAATAGTGATATATTTAGTAAGAATGAATTATGAAAGAAACTAGTACAACTCAGCTGGTGCATATATATTCCATTAAGCCTTCTCCTGTCAATTGATCACAAGTTTAATTCTCATTAGTGCTAAATTTTCTAACCATTTATGTTTTTCTAACATTTACTTAACATTTTTCATTGTTTCCTAGATTTTCCAACCATTTTATTTATATGTTTTTCTACCATTTACTTGACATTTTTCATTATTTCCTTATGATTCAGTAACATTTTTTATTATTTCTCTCTTTTTTAATGTTTTTTTAGTTTACATTTCACAATTATATTTTATAAATACTTAACTTTATTTCATTTAACTCTCTTTGTTTCTTTATTTTTTCTATTCAATGGTAAATTCATTTACGTAATATACTTAAAAAAATTATTCAATATAAACAAAGCTATATTATATCTAATTCCTCCCGTTTATGAGCACATAATTTAAAAAATTATAGTTTAAACATTGTTCTTTACTATGTGAGTTTTGAAAACAGAGTTTTCATTAGTCATTAATAATGATTTTTTAAAATTAAATTTATAGTAAAAAAAATTGCTAACCCTGACATATATTTCTGCGTCCGTCCCTGGACTCTCAACCACGCACACCATGGCGTATTTACAAAAATAATCCCCCCGTCTTATTTCAACTTAAAAAGTTTTCATTCTATCGTGTGTATCAATCTCAAATTCTTAGTGTTAGTGTTAGATGTATAACCATCTCGAAGTCGCATGTCTTGATCAAAAGGGTTCTTCTCATCCTCAGATCAACCTGACATGTCACCAGGCCGTTCCACACAACTTTCTAGTCCGACGTTCCTTTTGTGGTTAGAGTTCACGAGTTTTTTGTTCCATCTCCAATCGTTCGAGCTAGCTGTCTAAGCTCTTGCTCCGCTGTATTTTTTACAATTGAGGTCACATGTTGACCCCTCTCTGCCTACTCAGGACTATCTCTGTGTGATCACTTATTGATCCTTCTTTTTTTACCTCTGTGTGATATTATACTCTCTCTTATTTTGGATGTCTCTCTATGTCTGCTTTGGGTCCTTGTTGCCCATAACCAACTGCCCATGGTATCGTCCATCATTCGTTCATACTTTTTGCCTCGCCTGCTCTCGTACAACATCAACGTAGAACGTCATTGATGAAATATGTTGATTCTTACTTATGAGTCGATTTTTCACCAAAGAACTTCCACAAGTATTGTTTGAAACTTTTCAGGACATTCTCAACGTTCATCAAACTCCTGTTCCACTGAGAGGGAGTGTTAGGACTCATTAATGTTAGTACTTAGAAGTATTATTGAATTAATATTCCTTATTATATCTAGTTACACACACAGACACACACATATATATATATGAGATTGATGAATAATAAAAGAGAGGGAAAATAATACTTTCCGTGAGTTCAAAGGGAAATATATATAGATGTTATTATATGCATGTTATTGCAAGTTAAATGTCGATTTCGTTTGTATGTTAATCGTCGACTCGAGTCGAATATGATGAAGGGAAGTGACACTATGTAAATAGAGATGGACACGTGTGGAGTGAAAAATACGGAAATCACAACACCGTCCAATAATGGCAACAGAATAATCTGACGGTTGCTGTACAACGTTGACTCAATCTACCTACCTGATTGATGTACGTACAGTAGTAGATACTATTAGATCAGCCAGGTATAACAATCAATGAGCCAACGAATGATGAGCGAATTTAATAAAATGGCATTTGATCATTTACTCAAGTCCACCCATATATTCAATCCCATTTGCCATGCGGATACTTAGGGTCACTAAAACGGTCATTTCTCCACTCAAATCGAGTTTTTGTAAAAAAATTTAATTTTAATTGAAAATAGACACTCAAATTATATTCCTTAAAAAGAAATAAAAATTGTAGCATCCAATCCGATGACTGATGAAATGGAATTAATCGATCAGTAAAATGTAGATAAACGGACTTGATAAATGTTTGTGAATAATTTAATCACCCCTACAAGAAATGCAACGTTGAAGTACGTAAAAGAATATAGAAAACCATGATTTGCGATATTAAAAATGGACCTACCATGTTTTCCCTACATTAATATTTTTCAAAAGAGTGTAAAGAGATAATGTTATTTCAATTTATATGCAAATTGTAACACTTGTGACATTGATCGATGGTAAAATTAACCTTTTAAATAGTGGGTCAAATCATATACAATCAATATATATCTACATCTCGTTTTATAGTCCAAATAATAAGACAAAAAATTTGAAATTATTTTCATTTCTAATGTCATGTGACATGTTATATCAAATGATATAGTAGCTAGTAAAAGACTTTTCGTCGGTCGTACATATATTAAAAGTTCCATGCAAATTATTAAAAAAATACAAATTTTACGTATCATTACGCGACTAATTCACCGGTCATACATAAAAGTTTCCATGCAAATTCTTAGAAAAATACCGAGACACTTATAAATTATAATTATGACATTATCTATTAGAATTTCATATAGTAAAATATATTGCTGACTTGCTGTCTACTTGCCTAAGCAATCACGTAAGCCACACCCCTTTAATTTTCGTCTTTCAATATCAAACGTATTTGGTTTGTCCATCGTCCATCCAATATACTGTATATGATTTGTCACATCATATGTGTAAATGAGTAATGCAAGTTCTGCTAACTGTGTGTATAATCCTTAATTCATTTGTTTCCATTCGGACCACGAAATTAATTATTCAGATTACATATTAAACATATGAATAGAGGTCGATATGTATTGATGGTATATATATTTAATTAAGTTGGGGTCGATATCGTTTCTTAAATTTCTTGTTCAAGTAACAATTTCTTTTTTTAAATGATTAAAGGGTGATTCGAATCCCGACCTATTAGTTGAAGGTGAAACGTCTTACTAACTGAGCTGTACTTCGTTGTCTTTTAAGTGATAAGTCGAAGTGGTTTAGTTTAGAATGATATAACCCCGTGAATTTAGTTGTGAAAGTAACTTTACGAGCTTATGGTATGTATTCGTTTTGTATCAGGAGATACTATTGCAGAAGAAGGATAAGCTTTGGAATGACGTTAATTAATTACTGGTAGATTTGTGACACACATATTTATATTAATTGATACATACTTGTAAGTTGTAACGATTTGAAGGAACTTTGATGAACAATTTTATGTGTCCATGATGTGCATATAATCCTTGTTTCCACTCTAACTTGATCCGAGACAAATTTCATAGCGGGTCTTAGGGATTTTGGACTGATTACACCAACAAGAACAGGGCCAACGGATTCAATCACAGGTTGTATGTGAATGGATTTGGGTGGATGGCTTAGGATTTCCATGAAAAAGATTGATCAAATTGTTTCAACCTTATTTTCCGTATGTTATTTAAGTCCATCTCAACTTTATTCTGACAATATCTTTCATATTTTATTCATTATTGATAACGAAGTATAATTCAGTTGGTAAGACGCTTTACCTCCAATCAATAGGTCGGGGGTTCGATTCACCTTTAACCGTTTTAAAATATTCATCATGAACGGTTCTAGTTTACTTAATTTTTTAATAAATTTTACGTTAAATTTGTATCGAGATGAAATTGAAACGGAGGTTGTTGAGAAGGAAAGGGAATAATAAAATTCTGGCCCGGGAACATAAAATGCTGCTGGGGTAGTGGGGAGGGGGTGGTTGTTGACCTACATCCAAGTCACCTGTTCGGGTCTGCAATTTGCATACGTGTCTGTTGACTTCGTCCAACTCATTAATTACGCTTGATTAACTTCTTTTCTTCTTTTTAATTATTCTTATTTTAATCTCATGTTACTATCACACTTGTGATTTCATGCACCCCACCTTGATTACTTCATGCTTACTATATCATGATCTCATTATTCAACCTTAATCTTTAACAAAATTCATTATTCAATCATTTTCATCTTTAATCACGTTAGAATGTTTTCTTCCTCATTCTAGAACTCAGATCACAACTTGATGTTGAGTCTTCACATGTACAAGTCATAATTAACAACCTCTATTGCAACCCAAGTAATTATATCATAGTGATTTGATTTTAAATTTTTCGTATTTTAAACTAGATCTGTATTATCTCATTATAAATTTCTTAGGGTTTAAATTTAAATTGATATTGAGGCCATGTCTTAATTTCTTGTCACGTTGCAACTAAGGAAAGTGATCTTGCTAATATTTCTCGAGGTTCCATTGATTTTGGGGTCGAAGAACTTGTTTGTAATTGAACAAGTTGTAAGTGTAATAAATGGGTCGAACAAGGCGTGGAAGAGTCATCTGAAGTAGAGTGTCTGTTACAAATTCGAATTGATTTTTATAGCCAATTTGTACATGAAAAATCAACTTGAATTGGTATAATTTATTTCGAACTTCGATGTTGTTTTTAGCTTACTTTTTCGTTTGACAGTTTTTATAAAAATGTAGTATATTTGAATAGAGTAGCTAGCTAGGTGACGTTGAGAAGACTGTAGTGGACTAATCTAACTACTCCAACATTCATATATACGTAACATTGATGATTCATTTAATTTTCTAAATACTTAACAATA
This sequence comes from Plantago elongata, assembly GCA_036897095.1. Classification (NCBI taxonomy): domain Eukaryota; kingdom Viridiplantae; phylum Streptophyta; class Magnoliopsida; order Lamiales; family Plantaginaceae; genus Plantago; species Plantago elongata. The sequence continues at coordinate 17,556 of JAYMSP010003453.1, forward strand.
TAGTATATATATGGTACAACAAGACTTGGTCCAAAACTCACATCAAATCCTTTATTTGGTGTCCGATAAAGGAGAATATAAATAAGTTCTATCTAGCCACACAAACAAGACACAATTAATTTTACTCTTAAAATTAAGACCTTTGTGCAATACTCGTATAGTTTTAAAAATTTTAGGGGATGATTGACATGGCACTGAAATAACCATTTCGATGAGATTTTGGTGAAATTGTGTTTAGAATGAAATTAAAATGGGATATTTAAAGTATATTTTAGACCAAATTACTGTTTGTCGAACCAAATGGAATGATTTAAATGCTATGAAAATGAACCTCATGATTGAATATATATAATATATCCCACCAGTTAATCCAAGTCAAGTCATTCTCAATTGACGTATGGCTTTCCACGAAATGTTACATGCAATTTCAATCTAACTTTATAGCAACCTTGCCACTTTAATAAAATAATAAAATAAAATATATGCAATGAATACCTAAAGTCATGATATGATCGATGTACTTCATAAACTTGTGGATGTAGCATGATTGAATGATCTCAGTATCAAACGCATTAATTTGTATGTCCTTCGAACTTGAATTTGTCGCACCATGATATGCGTACAATGCGATTTTTGATTACCGAATTTTATCTAAGCGGGTGTTGAGCTTTGTGGTTTTCGAAGTTAATTACATAAGTCATTTTTAGTAGAATCGACAAGTATAATACGTGCTTTACACATATGTAAGTGTCCCGCAAGCGTCTTACAAGATAAAACTAGTACACTAAATGAGTACTTGAACTACTAAAATACCCGAATTTAATTTAATAATTTACAATGTGTGAAATACAAAAGAATAACATAGGAGTGAGAGAGAATTGATTAGGGTTTAAGCACTCAAATCTTCTTCTTCTTGTAACAAATTAATTATTATTGTATTGACTAGAATTAAAGCACCGCGCTAAGCGCGGTGCTCATTATTTAAGGTTGTATGATGAAATGCATAAAATATAATGTAGTCCATAATGAATATTTGTACACTATGTTTCAGGGTTCGTTGCTTTTGAGTTGTTGAAAATAATTTACATGAGCACATATTCGTTACAAATTTACTTCAAAGTGACATGCAGATACATTAGAACCGGACATCGTAAACTATTTTATCATGATAAATTCCCGACCCTTTACATTGGTCTTCTGGTTTCTATTACCATTTAAATTTCTCCATCATATATAACATACACTAAGCCTATAACATAACATACAACAAATCAATAATATATCTAATAGTAATATATACCAATGAGTACAATTGTATTATTTCTCGGAACAACTTTATAGAGTACTCCCAGTAGTTTGTAACTATATAGACTCAGGACCTATGAACTACATTCAAATCAATATATATCGACGGATGCATGGCAAGTCAGTCACGGGTGTATCGACACCCTTTTGATGGGTACCTCCCCACATACTTTGCATTTCACTGTAGTCAAAGTTCGCAAACACTCATAGCAAATGTGCCATCACGTTCTTAAGCACATTGCAGAAGCAATGAGCTTTCCCCGTTCCTGCATATAATTCCCCCTGATCTTCCATGATCGTGTCTTCTTGTTCGGAAATATCCAATAGACCGACTTCTTTGTGTGTTGGTGGCCTTTGAAAAGCCCTTGCCCTTGCCACTGCCTGTTCATAGCGCTTTCTGTCAATTTCACTTTCACATATTTGCAGATTATTCATGTTGCTTATGTTCTCTTTTATCCCATATGCTCCTGAAAACCAATTAAAATCAAGTCTTACAAACGTTAATCTTCCTTAGGCAAGACTAATAACTTGTCATGTGATACAAATAATATGTTCACATGCGAATGCATACCTTCCGGTTGTGGTTTTCATATCTTCCGTATTATTCATCTTAGCACTTTTGTCGGAGACACCGAATGTATTATGATAGAACACGTCCTTGGTTATGTTATCTGTGAATGGAAGTGTTTCAATTATTTTTACATTTTCTTCTTCACCTCTTTCCATTTAATTATAGGCCTATATGTGTCCCTTTGGAACTGATGCCTTTCTGGAATGGTGTATTCATTTGGAACAATTGTTTCGTTTTGCCGGTAC
>JAYMSP010003454.1:0-19675 GCA_036897095.1 Plantago elongata
AAGTTGCAGTTACAAAGGGAAACACTTGCATAATCTGAACTTGTTGATTTGTTCCATTTGTGAAGTGTCAAATCAAAGAACGTTTGATATGAAACCCTAAAAATATTTAAAAGAACGAAACATGAAAATGAGTCACTTACCTCTTACAATTCTTGGTCCAAGCGGCGGACCTCGGCGGACGATGGTCGGAGCAGCAGAGTTGTTGGGCTCCGTAGAGAGAATTTCAAGTGAGAGAGAAAGTTCAACAACAACAAGAAAAGTGTGCAATCATTTTGAGGCCATTGGTCCTTTGGAGAGTTAAAGGCTGGTCATGTTAGGAGAAGACATGTCATTTTCACATCTTCTCACGGTTCATCATGACATCTTGGTTAATGTGTTATTGTAATTGATCCCTATTAATGTAGAGTTTAAATGCATGCAACGGATTTATAATATGTTAAATGGTGTTAATGATCTCTACTTTGTATTATATTTTTCCATAATGACACAATTTGTAACATAAAGCTATTACTAATTAGTACTAAAATCCGAACAGACTTATGGCAAAGTTATGTTAGATCAACTTTGATAGCCAAAAGAAGTTGGTCCATGATTTTTACAAGAACGTTTGCACAAACATAGTATTGATGATCATAGTTATGTAAATCATAGCGCTTAAAACTCAAATACACGAAACTACAGTTTGTATGACCATATTTTGTCATTTCAAAGACCACTTTTGATAAAACATAGCTATGATGCAATTCATAACTTAAAGAACTCATGTACACGATTATACAATTGAAATGATCATACTTGTTAATTTAATCACGAGATATACCGAAAGATAAAAAACTATTGTGTACTCTGACAAATATTATACTCTATTGATCATACTTTGTGAAATCGGAGACCATTTTTTTCAAACATTACCCTAACATAATTGATAATTTTTAGGGCTCATATATATACACCATACTAGATTTAAAAATCATATCCACAATAGTACATAATATATGCATGAGTATGTTAGACATATTATAGTCTGTTTATATCTCCATAATTCAAAGTTAATCATCATAACTTGTAGAAGTTGAATGAGTGTTGCAGGGTGTTGTCTCGATTCTCGAGAGTCATTATACCCTTTCAATAGTCACTAATCAATTCGGTTTTATCTACTCTCACACCCCTTTTCTTTCATCTCAACAGTCACTTTTCTTCTTCTTTCTCCAAACTTCTACCATAATATTCAGAGAGGAAAAAAAAGGAAACCACAAAAATGACAAGAGAAGGCAACGAAACTGGGTATGGAACGCCGCTCCCGGAGAGACGAGGTCCGAAAGCAAGGAAGAGGGTCATCAGAGGTTAGTGTGGCTCAACTATAATTTTATTAATTTTAGTTCATATGATAAAGAGCATGCATGTGTGATTTCCTTGCAGTTTACCAGTTTATATGTTTCAGTGGCTATATTGCTTCAATTTGCTCCAAGTTTAAGTAATTTTTGCTCTCTCTTACATGTTTAAAACTTTTCCCCATTTTGATTCTGATCTCAAGTACTTCGTTGTAGGTTTCGTTTATTATATATGAAAGTAATGTTTGATATTGTGTGATAAATCTGAGTTCAATGAGAGTACTTCATGAATTGTTTAGATTGTTTGATAGTTATTATTATGTTAGAACTTCTTAAAACTCGAAGAATGAGAGAACTAAAATAGAAACCGAGAGATTGTTAGAACTTATACTGGTTTAGATTGATTAATTACAGTTTATTGTGATTAATTACAGTTTACTGTTAGAATTTTTACTGTATTTTATCTAAAACTAACAAGAATTAACAACAATTTATAAGGATCACAGACTTAATTTCATTAAAATCCTCAAAACAAGAAGTTACATGGTAATCCTTGATCACATTTCTTACAATGCAAACCTCAAAAAAAGATGAATTCTGATCCATACACTGAAATACAAACTTGAAATGAAAAAAAAAACACATCTACTTCAAAGTTCAAACAACAGGGTCATCCTTCACCACAACGACATTCTTCTCACTTTTTCCCTTCAATGGCTTGTTCTCCATTTCCACTTGCCTAATTCTGTCCTTCAACACTTTGTTTTTCACAACCAAATCACCACACATCTTGTGACTTTCCTTTAAAACATCCTCACAGTGTTCATTCTTACCCATTTCCTCCTTAATCGTTCGAACAATTCTATGGCTCACCCTCTCATCAATCCATAGAAGATAACCACAACCACTAAATTCACCATAGCAATACAATTTCCATCCTACCTGCCCCTCACCAATCTCCTCAAACTAGAAATGAAAAACATGAAAATTCAAGCCAATGACAAACTCAAAAATAAAAAAGGGAAGATTTTATTTCACTAACCTCTGCATTTGGGTACAACTTGAATCGATGGCCGGGAAATGCCTTCAACGAGATCCCCTTACAGTAAGAGTAACACTTTAGCCATGAAAATGGCAAGTCTCTGAAAATTCATCATCATCATCGCCGCTACTCGGGCTTGGAGATTGAGACGGAAGATCAAACATACACAGAGAAGATTTGGAGACCACGAACCCTAAGACATGATGATTTTGTCTGCCAATTTCAGCTCTACTGGAAAGATTTTGGTTGTTTTGAGTTAATCTGAGAAATTAGGGTTATTTTTACGGTTTTAGATGAGGGTTTTGGCGCTAATTTTCCCTACAAATCTAAATAGGATCGTATTCGAGCATGACTATGACTTATGGTACCGAAGATGGCATGATCAAAATGGACTTTGTTATAATGAACTTGTTATAAAATGGCATGATTAATTAGATTGAATTTCAGTGAACATCGCTTTAAAACCCACACTAGATGTTGCTCTTACTTTGCTACTTGATTTGTTTTATGCCCATGACTTTAAAACTTGACAATTATGCAGGTCCAGAACCGCAGCACAAGCGGGTGGAGCTTTATCTTGGTGGCAGGTTCCATGAGACGGAGGCTGGTGAAATATACTACTATGGCAAGATAAGGTACCTGCACTTTGTGCGCATCCACAAGTTCACCCTGGGGAACGTGTTCCAGGCCTGCACTAGGATCCTACTAGATGAGTTGCCTGGCTGCTATGATGATCACCTCCCCACCCAGCTCTGGTACTGCTGCTATGGAATGGACTTGTGTGCTGGTTTAAGAGTCATCCAAACGGTTGAGGACATGATGGTGATGTGGCAGAATGCAAGGATGAATCATACGTACATGGTCAGGATCTATGTGCAATACCAGAAGTTCCAGCTGAATCCTTCTAGCGCACATCTCACGTACGTGATCCACGAAGCCGTTCCTCCTCTAGTTGGGCGTTTCAATCATGAAATATACCATGATTATGGAGATGATTACCAGGCATGGGATGATGAGTGTGGATCTGCCAAGGTTGGTATGAAGGAGCTAAGGGGGAAGAGGTGGTACATCGATACAAGTCCCATCTCCAGAGCCCCCATGGTCACCAATGTCAATCTCCGTCAAAAGCATGAAAGGCAGCTTAACCAGGTTCTAGTCCAGATGAACAAGAACTCCTGAAGGATCACAATTGTCATGGTTTTTTATGCACCACCAAAACAATGTTTATGTGTTTTATATTTGAATTTTGTCTTTAAGTTATGCACCACCAGGAAAAGTATTTAATTTTATGCACCACCAGGACAAGTCTTTTATTTACTAATATATGTACTAATGTCACTAGAACAATCTTTTTGTTTTGTGAATTCGGTTGGTTCTATTTTGGCTTGATCCTTTCTATGAATATAATTTGTTATGTGTCATTAGTATGCTTCATTTTATCACTTTCTCTTAGTTAACAATCTTTCATTCTTCATCCATAACAAGCTAATCCTTAAGTCATTTATACCAACTACCAAACTGGTCTCATTTATGTAACCATAAATTTGAGAGCTTTCAAACTTCTTTGTTGCAGCAAGGTGTCAATGGTTGTCTCCTTTCATTGCAATCAATTTTTCCTCATTCACCTAAATCCTTCATTGTTTGCAAACAAGAATGATCCGCATTTTTTCTTCTTTGTTGCTTCCAATTTAATGTCTTTTCAGCGAGACTACACATTTGAAGAAGATATTGAAAGATTTAAGATAACTTAATCTCACTTATATCAAGAAATCAGCCGAAAATCTTCATCATCAATGATACTTTGCATGTATAAGGAATTTTCCACATTCAATAGTCCATGTCTTCTCTACTCAAATTACCAGAAATGCTAATTCGTAATCAAAGCTCTGGAATTATGGGTGGAAAGCAAGTTTATCTCAATTTGACTACAATTGATTAAGTATACACCCAATTATTGTTACACGTTCCATGTAGTTGCTATTCATAAATGCAACGGTTGAGTTGGCTTGTATGATCACCTTTGCCTAGTAAACTTTAAGGTATCACGTACACCGACTCTATAAATAGGGATTGTTCTTCCACTTCTATTCTCCACACTAAAACACTAAACTACTCTAACTTAGACACTAAAAAAATATCAATGTCTCCCCCTTCAATCTCTCCTACATCCCGAACCGCCCTTTACTGGGCACAAGACATGATGTTCTACGGGAAAGAGTTCCCTAAAGTACATGTCGAGGCTTTTGTCATAGGGGTGGAAGAATTTCTCAAGATAAAATCATCACTTGGGCTTATCCAATGGAAACTAAGGTTGCTTTTTGTCAAATGACCACGACGCTGAAGAACCGGTTCGGCGTGGAGTATACTCATGAGGCTATCGAAGAAGTGGTGAGCAAACTGTGGCAGCATCATATTGTGTTTCGAAAATTGATGAATACCAAGGGAATGCACTTTGACATGGTGCTGAACAAGTTCATAGCTGGTGATGGGGTGTGGGAAAAATCATGGAGGTATATTATCTTTGTAGGAGGTTTTCATTTCCATCTTTTTTTTACTAACTTTCGCACTTTACTAGAAAAATCATACAAGTTCTCATCGTCTTGGAAGGAGGATCAAAGGTCCTTATGGTATTTTTCATATATGTGATCCTTTATGGCATGATCTCGGGCAGGTTTCGAAGGTCCAAACTTTGGTGTTGCGAACGATACACTGGAGTTGTATTCCAACATTTCACATGACACTCAATCGGTTCACTTGCAGGGAGGCATGAATCTTGACAACGTGGTTGTGTATGCATGCCCAAAGTTGGTGTCTCCCCACGGCCCATACAACAACTCGTTGTGGGATTCTCCTGAAAACAAAAGCTACCAAATTTCTCGTTGAAGTAGGACCCAGGCGTAATCGTGGAATGCCCTTTGAGGTTAACTCTCTCTTCACCTGGCAACAGATTGCTCAATATCACAGAGGATGAGGGGTTGGTTTCCAGAATTGCAAGTGAAGACAACAGGGCTGCGAAGATGAAAATCATGTTTATTGACTTTACCCTCTCTCCGGGCTCGTCTTTCAGACTCAAACAATGTGGTTAAGGTGGATGAAAATGTTGCTAAGGAAGTGGACAAAGAGGAGGTTCTTGAGGTGAAGGTTGAAAAGGGTAGGACCTTTGCTAGACTTGCTCCAAAGTTTAACAAGAAACCGTGAGACTTGTTCTAGTGGACTTGAATGAAACAACCACCCATGCTCTTCTCATTTTATAGGCCATAGTGTTACTATTTTCCAAACTAGAAATCACTTGATTCGTGGTCTTTTGTTCATGTGCTAGGTCGACTTTTGTTGTGATGTTTTTAGGTTCTTTGTTATGCCCTTTAGTTTGGAAGTCAGGATTGACCATGTCATTCACAATTTCAAAGCTGGATTAGTGGACTGTTTCTTATGAAATTTCAAGCTCTATATCTTGTGTATCAATTGATTTTAACAAATCTAGCATCAACCATATAAAACACAATTAATATCAGCTCAAACATCATAAAAGGTCAATAGGTTATATTACCAAACCATAGAAGAATCAGAGATCACAATTCTTGATACCAAATTAAAGTCTTTGTGCCATTGCACAAGGAATCACACACAATTGTAGAAATTACCAGTACATAAGTTAAGTTACATGGAATAGACAACAAATGGACAAAAAACAATTACTTGATCATGGCTCATCACTCCATCTTTGCAATGGTTGGTATGAATTCCAATAACAGTCATCCTAATTATATCCTACAGTCATATAAGGAGCACCCAAATTAATAAGCTCATCATTCACAAAGGTAAACTTGTCATCCTGACTCATCAAAAGGAAAAGCCGAAGTGTATCTCTGTCACGAAGCAGTTGCTTACCTATAGTGAGCTTGTGGTGAGAAGGAAGCAGTGGAAACTTGTTCAATTATTCATACAGCTGAGTTGCAAGGATTTCATGTTTTTCCTACTTCAATCCTTTAGTATCAGTTGAGCTCCCTCTAGTTGCCAAGCCTCTCATATATGACACGGATTCATTTGTGAAATTGAAAAGCCAGATATGATAGTTGAAAATTATGTTGGTTATCTTCCTCATTCACCTTCCTCTTCTTTGGATACACATTCCCTTCACATATATCTAGAAAGTAGCTGTGCCACTTGGGCGTAGTCTGTGCAGTTTCAGCAGCCTCAATGCCAATAGTATCCGTACCTGCAGGTTCAAACTCAGTCCCACAAGTAGAACCACCTAATGCATAGGCTTTAGTCACACCAGAAGGACCTGCTTCACCACCATTAGTGCCAGATGGACCTGCTTCACCACCTTTAGTGCCAGATGAACCTGTCATTGCAACCTCATAGCCCATTTCCAGATCATTGTTAGTTTCAGGATGCCTTTCATGAAGCATCAGATTGTTGTTCATGTCAACACATGTCTCGGATCTCTTTCCAATTGCTATATCCATGCCCCATAGGTCACACCAGTCATCGAAGTAAGACCAGCTCTTGTTTATCAGCTTCTTCATGAATGGAAAATCCTACACAATCAAGTATACATGGTTCAATTAACAACAATTTATCCAAAAAGAGAGTGAAAACATCAAGTAGAAGTAATTGAGTTTTGTTTAAATTACCAGAACACTGGCAGCCCACATATGAAACCTCTTCTCAATGTCACACCAACCCATACTACTCTTGTTTTTCAGGGCCAGTACAGTAGAGTGAAACTTCTTCCAAGTTCTCACCTTGTTATTGATGTGAGGCTTCACAAACAAATCAGTTCCACGCAATGTTGATTGCAGATAGATCTGAATAAACATCAGCCCTCCAGGTTTGAAGCCCTTCTTTGACTTCATGCCAGCTTGCATTGCCTTCTTCATGCCCTCTATCATCTCCAACTCTTCTTTCTTACTCCAGACCCTATAGTTGCTCTTTCCATCATTCTAAGCTGCGTCATCCTGAAGATCAGCCCCTACACTGTCACCACTTTCTTGCTCATACATCTAGTAAGCATCCAAGTAAACTTTAGTTAAGCAAACAAAACACTACAATAAAACATTTCCAAAAAAACTAACCAGTCAATGCATTAGAACACATTTGCAACCAAGGCACAAAACCATGACATATTTGCAAACATAAGGACAAACAAAGAAGAATAATTAACATAAATCAGCCACATCAGTAATATGCACGTGCAAAATACAAATTATGTCTCAGAAAGCCACTCAAACATGCCAACAAAAACAGCACAAAACACCATTCACAACCATTACAGACTATTCATGATATTTAATAGATCACAACTCTTCCTACAACAAAAAGGTTGTACGAATATCTGTTAGTATTTTTCATCAATCACCATATGACTTATCTTAGTACAAAAAGGTGACTAGTACTCTTGATTTACTTGAACATTGTAAAAGAGGAAATCACTTAGTATGTTAGTCTAGTAAAACTTGTAATAGGATTATTAGGTCTCTGAATGTTATTTTGTATTTTGAAGAAGGATCCTAGCAATGGATTTTAATCAAAGATTTGAAGACTGAAGATTGCACAAGTTTTTGAAGACATAAGGTTAAGTCTCCTCGGATAGACTATGATCAGAAAGCATATTGTATAGTGCATATAGTGCACATAACAAGTCTCTGAACATATGACATCACTGAGTTCAGGAGCATGCTAGCTTTCAGAAAGGCTCATGTGCGTTTAGACTACAGGACAAGAAATAGTACAACGCATTAATTACACGGGTTAGAAAGTCGCTCAATGCATACTCCTCTCTGAAAAATGAGATAGGACTTCTGAGTACTCATTTCGAGATATAAACGGATTGAATATTCAGAAGGTCTAACGGATACTATTCAAACGACTCTCATATTCATATACAAATATCACCTCTTAGAAGCTGAGAAATACACACACGAACTACACTCATATCTACTTACCAAGCAAAGTATTCTCCCAAGCATCTCACTACCATTCTCCATGATTATTGTTGCGACTGAAAGGCTCGAAAAAACTCACTAGTAGTTCTAAGTGTCATGAACCTATAACAAGAGATTGTTATTCGTGAAAGAGTTGAACTTTCGAATACCCTTTCTGAAGCTAATTCTCCATAACGGATACCAATTACTTGGGCCAGTAAAAGAAAACCTACCATACATTGAATAAGTGTATCAAGTAGTGTTATCTCTTCTAAGCTCTCTGAAAATATAGGTGGAAAGTTATACCAGAAGCTTTCCTGATCAACTTATAACCAACGCCATCTAGTCATGGAGTACAGGAAGTACTTGATTTGGGAAATCAAGTAATAGCTCCAAGGTTATCTTGAGTACAAGAAGTACTTGGCTCTAGGATCTAGGGAACAACTCAGAGGGAACATTTTATTGGGAATCATTTGTTTGTAGGGATCTTAGAATAGGATTAATTGTAACGAGTACCCAGTTGTCTGTTCTAGTTAATTCTAGATATCAGAAAGGCCGAGTGGACTTGTTGGAGGATTACGCCACCACCAGATACCACTATACTTGTTGTGTTATTTACTTTCCAGCATAACACGCACTATCCATCGCTTAAGTCTTCCGCTCTCTGAATTTAAGTATCAGAAACCCACCAGTTTCTGAGAAATAATGTTTATCGACAAAAGTTTGAAAAAACTATTATCCCCCCCCCCCCCCTCTAGTCTTTTCCTTTGATGTTAATGGACCAACAAAACCCCTCTTCTTCCACTGAAAATACATGCTCTTGGCAAGATCACGACAAAATTGCTTCCATTGGAGACACTCAAACAAGTTGCGAATTGGCTCATCATCATCATCATCATTCCAGACGTGATTGCCACCATTCACCTCCTGCTCACGGCATATTTCTTCCTCATTCGGCTCCTCATCTTCCAAGAGATCCTCAACATCAAATTCTCATAGGAAATTATGTACCATACTTCAAGTCAATATGATATCATTTTGAGTATCCAATGGATAGAACATGGTTGGCCTAAGAATACCCAAACGCTTCTTCAAAAGAACAAATTCTCTCTCAATAACATTCCTAGCAGAGGAATGTTTAAGGTTGAAGTACTACTTGGGATTATGTGGTTTCCTATTTCCCTCAGCCCACTCTTGTAGGTGATATCGCGTCTTTCGAAATGGAGGTAAGAACACAAGGGAGTTCATATATGCAACATCCCCCAAGTAGTAGTTCCCTATAACATAACAGGCAGCCAAGGTATTATAATACATCATAGGGGTTGTGACATTTTTTATCAATTTCAATATGACATTGTAATGCAATGATTGGAAACATACCTTAAGGGACAAAGAATCCATTCTCACGGCTCAACGAATCACGCAAAACCCGGGAATCATTGGCAAACATTTCCCAACAAGTTAGAACATATATGAACTTCATGTCCTTGTCACAAACACCAAGGACATTAACATATATGAATCCCTTCTTGTTTCGATACATGGCGGACTCTTTTGCTGGGGTTTGAACACTAATGTAAGTACCATCCAATGCACCTAGGCAACCTTGCAAGAAGGAAACATGTGAAAGAGTCAGTGAATTGAAAATCAAGGGAAGCAACTTTAATTCAAAACATCATCACTAGTAGCTCACCTTAAAATGACACCATGCTTCCTCTTCACAAGTTGTGGGTATTGGAACAGGCTTCTTTAGCAAAATCCGACGAAGTCTCAAGATAGACTTTAGAACCTCATTGAAGTAAATAACGTTTCCACAGGAACATCAAGTCCTTTTCTTTTAAATGGTGCCCAATGGTTTTCAAAAAGATGGCCACTTTCTCCTCAAGAGTGACATTTTTACTAGATGTTAACCCACAACCTCTCCACATAGCACACAAAACTGCTTGAAACTCCCCATATACATCTTAAGTGAGTTCTTACGGTTTGAATCAACTAGCAAGGTAAGTCTGCTAAAATAAGCATTTGCCCTCTTCACATTTTTAGTATCATATGATAATGAACAGGAGCCCTTCACTTGCGTACATTCCTTGGTTTGAGACACATGTTATAATAGTACCAATACATAGCAAGCACCATTCCCATAGACAAGGCCATTATAAGCCTTATGAGATGTTGACGTTGGACATTTGATAGCATGATTATATCTATCAAAAGAGGCAACAAAAATCATATACTGACCCACTCTAATTACAAATATGAGGTAGCATTATCATCTATAACTAGTTCACATCAAGAAAAGCAAGAGAAGTCGGCTACATATATCACAATAAACATCAAATCTTAACAACAAAAATTCAAAAACAATGTTCTGGAAACATATATTCATAAACCCTAACAATTAATGCACTCACAATTAATACCAAATATGCTATAAATGACCTTCATAAACACCAAAAGTTCTCAACTATAAATGCAGCCCATTTATAATGAAAGACGTCAACATTACCCACCTTCGGTTCCAACTTAAAACTCACAGCTCGGAGCTCAAAATCTCCCCCGACCACACACTTCTTCGAAACGCAGATGAAAAAAAAACGAAGATGAAAATGATTAGAAAGAGAAGATAAGAAGGTTTCAGCAACAAACAAGTAGAAAATCAATGAATGATAGAGCTCACCAAGGATTTTTCTCTAAAATTGCCAAAGTTAGCTCAAAGAAGAAAAGACGAACACATTGTCTCACAAATGGCCGGCGACAATCTTTTATATGGGGTCACTAGCGTTTCATTTTCAGGGATATAACGGGAAGAATACCGAAGCCAGCAAAATGCGGAAGAAGGCGCCATTACCAAAAGCCTACTCCAGGTTATCATTTTCAAACGCGGAAAAAGGCGCGTTGTGACGCGTTTTGAAATACCAATTGCGGAAGCCCACGAGCTGAAAGAAGCACATTTAAAATGAAATGCCGCAAACCAATCCAACAAACAAGTGCGTTCAACGACCGAAATACAACACAATACCGCAAACCAATCAGGCCCTAAGCGCATGTTTTATATAAGTATACCAGTCCATAGTATACAACACTCGGATGAGTATTTGCCTATAGTATTTACAAGATCCAGAGAAGAATGTTCATGTAGTAACTATAGTATTTACAGAATAAGGATAAAGGTGCTTTCACACAGATAGAGGAATATTTCCCAACTAAATTAACTCAATAGTAATTTATGTGCGTAAGGGTATAAATAACCGTATAAGGACCCAATTCTATTTCACTACCAGTCTACCACTCATACCCAATGCTTGTATTTCTGACCACTATGCATAGTTTTTCCTAGGATGATCTCTGAGACATTATAGTCTTTCACGGATATAGATTACCAGCAGAATATCCAACGGGGAGGATTCTAATTATCCAATCAGAAGATGCTATTGTAAGACATGAAAACTTAAATTTAGAATTATAGATCTATCATTCATATACTGTATGCCAAGTTATAACAAAAATGAAACTACAAAAACACAAATCTGAAAACAAATTATAATTAGGAAGCTATGTCGCAAAATGGGGATGAAGCATAATATCTATCTTCCATTATCATCTTGAGGATGAAGCTCCACTCCACCATTACTCTGTAGCAGTAACCGATGGCGAATCCCCAAATCCATTTACCATGAGAGGTAAGCAAGCAAGTAAACTTCCGTCCATTTCGTATGCGGCTTATTTGTAAATCAAAGCTCATCAATTGCTTATTTATTCTCTTGTTTGGAAAGATGCAGAACAAATCTCCAGTTGATTCCTGGCACACCTGCTTGATTTGGTTATATCACCAAGCACCTTGCAGATTTAGTAAGATTTTGATGCTTCTCGTAACAGCAGAGTCCGGCCAAGTTAGGTGAAATAGCCACCATCCATGGTAATCGATTACCCTTCACCGCAGTTTTTCAATCACTTGATGCCGGTAACAGGACTATATCTTATGCTTTAGTATCTTATTAAAGGAAGGGTCATGGGTCGAGTATATTTATAACTTAGGTAACTCTTCTAAGTACCCATCTTCTAAGGTACATCTTATCTATAAGAAAAGAGCCCTTGCTAACCTGCGAAAAGCCTAAGATGGGAGGACTTCGGATATCCTAAAGAAGCCCTTGGCGTAAATCAGTTGCATGTAGCCTTCGAGAAAGATTTGCCATCTTTACTTGAAAGCCTGAACGATACCTGTTAGGACGTTCCAAAAGCGGGTACTGTCGGGTCGAGTCAATTAGGGAATTGACGCTTGTTAGCATTCCACCGTCCCCTCTCCTTTCAGGGTCTATTCGAAAGAGAATCCAGTACTTCTTGTGGTTCAGTTCACTTACAGGAGAACGCAAGAGGTGGCGAGTCTCTTGCAAGAAGGGCTTGGCTAGGTGCCCTCTTCTATAATATGCACGCTGGCTAAATGGCTTTATAGTCTTTCGCGAGTGTTCTCTCAAAGCCCTGTTTTCTCTTTAGCTCGGTGAGTACACCTAAGTTTATGTTTTATTATTTACCAATCATCAAGCGATTCCTTAACATCCAGTAGTATCTTCTGCATGATGGCCAGGACATTCTCTCCATCAGCTCGAATTTTTACATCTATATTAAGCTTAAAGTGAGATACAAAATATGGTATTGATTGTTTTATCTATTAATTTGTTAATATTTGTTGAGATCGAAATTTATTTTGGGTGGAAAGGAGAAAAGTTGACAAAAGAATTGGTAGAGAAGAAAAAGAAAGAGAAGAAGAGAGAGATGAAGATAGAGTTTGGACGGTAATTTGGACGGTCCATATGAATGCATTATTATACGCCTTATTCATGTGTGAGTGAGCCTTCTCATTACTTGATTCAGTTTTGTACCGTAAAATATCAAATTGAGCAAAATTTGGAATTAAATTGTCCATTCTCCATGCGCCAACAATTGATGTATTATACTACTTTAAATTATGATACTATAAAAAATAAAAAAATTATAAAGAGGATCTAGGGGTTTTCTATGCAACCTAGTTTTGCTATGCGTTCAATCAGGGGAAAAATCCGAAAAAAGTACTCTAAGTTGTTACACATCAAATTTTGGTACCTTAAATTGTTACTGTCCGATTTCAGTAACTCAAGTTGACATTTTGTTCAATTTGAGTACTTCTTTTCTCAATATTAATGTAGCCATTAATTTCACAGAAAAAAACTACAAAAGATACATTAAGTTGTGTCATTACTGGAAAAAAAAAACCTTATTTTGCAACCATTCTTTTTAGGTACTTAAATTTTCATGGTCGACAAATTCGAGTACTCTATCGATTAATAATTTATCAAG
Organism: Plantago elongata; assembly: GCA_036897095.1. Lineage (NCBI taxonomy): Eukaryota > Viridiplantae > Streptophyta > Magnoliopsida > Lamiales > Plantaginaceae > Plantago > Plantago elongata. The sequence goes on from JAYMSP010003454.1 coordinate 13,632, forward strand.
CCGTTAATTTTAGCTTCCGTCAAGATGTCCCGTAAATAACAAACAGTTTCAATAAGAATTAGTGATTCACTTTTAATATGAATACTAAACATTACATTGAACCAAAAAAAAAATCATTAAACCCTAATATAATCTCCTTTTATGAAATAAAACCCACATTACAACTATTCACGCTAACGCACATTAAATACATCAAAATTGACAGGTCTGTTAACTTTAACAAAACAAAGTACTAAAATTAATCAAATGAAAAATATAAGATATCAAAATTGGACAGTCACAAAATAAAATATCCTTTTCAATAATAATTAGATTTTCCCAAAGTCAAAATTAGCATCCTCTCAGATTGTCAAATTGAATTAAGGGAATACTACAATTAAACGAAATTCAAATTAAAGTACCAAAATCGAACTGTAACAATTTAAGGTACCAAAACTCAAAGTGTGACAAATTCCGGATTTTTCCCCATAACCAAACAGAATAAAGAAATTGAATCAGTAGACATAGAATCCAAAGTTAGAGGCCTTTATAAATTACAAACCTGTTTTGGGAGAAGTTTATTCCCCCAAAATTAGAAAACCTTCAATCAACCAAACCTATGTTTTAGAAAACAAGATAACCTAGATTACAACCAAACACAAGCACCAATACATATTAATAAGAAATGTCCTTAAATACATTAGGTATTCCTTCCTAATCAGACAGGCAAATCAGGTTAATCGAACTGTTTCAATGTTTTTGCTAAGCTCATCCAATTTCGTCATCCTCGACTTTTCACTTTCGCCTACCAGCTGCGAATCATCACCAAATGCAAACAATGAAAACCAGAGCAAAATAGTTTCCAATGCAGTAAGGAAAAAAGATTAAAAAAAAGGAATCCAGTATTAACCTTTCCTACCTCCATCAATCTAGTAATAAGAGTTACTTTCTCTTTGTTCTTCTCATTGAAGGCATCAAGAGCATCTTTGTACTCTTTCTCCTGCAAAAGAGGCAAACATTCTTATAAATCTAAAGCATTTAAAGGCCACATCTAAAAATATCTTCAACTAAATAAAAAACTTGGCACTTGAAGAGCAACTCGAAAAAATGTTAAGATACAGATAAAATATGTTGATGGCACTCCAATTGAGACTAGAACTCAACAGGTAGTAGTGCTTTGCCAGGGTTTATGTGTGATATCTAGTTCTAAGGGCCAGTCTTATCACCCAAATAATCTGAATCTGCTGGTTTTACTGTCCCAAGAAGTAAATTTTATATTGAAAAATACAGAAAATATTGCCACCTTCTTCTGGCAGGTATGCCCCAATGGTTTCAACTCTTTGTTGATTGCGTCAATTCTCTTACGAACAACAGAGACTTCCTTCTTCATTGGATCAGCTAAACAGTCCAGTTCCTGATATGTAGAATTCATTCACAGTTGGTTTCAGGAAGCAACAATAAAAATTTGATAAAGAGAACAAACTGAATGAACTGCAATAGGATTGAGTAAACCATGCTAACACAGTTTCCTCTGATTATAAAAGTTACATGTATTTTGTATTCACACAAGTATACAAATTTGAATATCCCAGGCAATCTTAAACAGTTGACAGAGGTTATGACTTATGACCATAGCTTCGAATCTCCTCAAGGATAACCTTATAGCTTTTACCAATCAATCTATAGTACAAATTGGTAACGTAAAATTTCCATTAGTCGGGTATGTCTAGTATCCAAATGTTGGGTATCATAATTTTTTTCCATTACAGGCCTATCGCCATTAATGTTTGAAAGTTGAAACCCTCCTTGAACACAGAAGATCCCTCTCTCTATCGAGACACATTGATATTGGAGCGATCCAACATGGCAACATCTCATTTAATTACTAATTAAGGAAACAAGAGTTGATCAAGGAAATTCAGAATCAAAATAGTTCAGAAACAAATATTGTTGATTTCTGAGCATTGACAAAATTTACCCCTGTCCTATTACAATAGCAGGATGTGTGAGCCAATATCAATTATTCTAGACTATTACATTCGCATAACATAAATGAATTAGAAAAATCGAAAATGAACTAACTGTTTGTAGTAATTGTGTGGTTTTGTACACAAAAATGCAACAGGAATTGAGAGAATTCGAGTTCTTTCCCAAACAGTCTAGAAAACCCTAAATCTGGATGCAAATGAAGAAGAAAGGCAACATAACATAAAAAGAAAAAAATAATTGAAGTTGAATTGATGAGATCTAGCAAGCATAATTAAATAAATTAATATAAATAATGATAATAGGACGGTGAAACGAACCTCACGGATAATAGCCAAACGCTTAGTTTCCTGTTCGATGCGATTGAGCTGGGCTTGAACTCTCTCTTTGACTTCCATTTTCTTCTTCTCAATCTCTTCCTCTTTAGCTCTGAAAGCAGAGAGGGCTGATTTGGAATCTTCATCATTATCTTCATCTTTAACAGGGATTGGGTTGAAGCTCACACTGGAAGTAGCAGATTCAGGCATGGAGAGCTGGCTTTCAAGTGTCCTGCTCTGATTATTATTCTGCTTCATCATTCTGTTGTTGCTCAAACAGAACCAAACCCTTACCCTTTCTAGATAATAATCCACTGTGTTTCTTCTTGATCTAGATTAAATCTAGAACTCACTATTATTGTAGACAGTGTTTGTGTGTGTGTGTTTTTCTTCTTTTTTTTGTTGTTATGCAAACCAAGATTGTGACCTGTTTTACTGTCGCTTGTGAGCAAAGACAGCAGCAGCCAGCACTTGTTGGCCAGCCTTTTATGCAATTATTAAAGTCACCTTACCTCATTGTGATGCAATATGTATCCTTTCTTTATTTTATTTATCCACCACCAAACTGACTTCCTGCAATCAAAATTTCTCCGGATAACTTTAGACCTTCCACGGTGGTGATAAAAAATTTCTCATAGTTGTTTTAATTGCCACGAAATCGTGTCTCTCGACCAATTTGTACACTATGATGATCGTTGCGAAGGGCAGTTGTGGCAATTGTTTAAACTTTTTATAGTTCTATTAATGTGAATATTGAAAATTTAGAGCGAATATATACATTTTCATTAAAAATTACAAGTAAAATAGTAAAATAGTACAAAATACGAATGTATACGTACAAAGGGTGAAATTTAATGTACAAGAAAATATATCATTACTAGTCCCGTTTTGTAGATACCGAAACAATATAAACGACGGTATAATTTTTATACATTTTTTATTCGAAAATAAGCAATTAAATTAAAAAGGAAAAAAAGGGTTGGGCCCCACATGGAGGCACTCCCAAAATGATAAGTAACCGACTGATTTGTACCTCTGCTCCATGTTTGCCCATAGTGGGCAGTCTCGGAATTGGTTGCCGAGCGAACCGCTCGGCAACCAATTCCCACGACTACCCACATTGAGCAGTCTAAATCTAAAAATATCAATGGTTGGTTGCTACTCTTGGTGGGTGGGACCCGCAAGAAAGAATTAAAGAAAAAAGAACTGTGAATATATTTGCCCAACATGTTCGACAAAGTGGCAACCAACGAACGGCTGGTTGCCTTTTGCAATGGATAGGGAGGGGGAGGGAGGGAATACTATTGGACCTTATTATAATTTTTTTAATTTAATAATTTCCTTCTAATAACTTTTTATTATCCTTTTCAAAAAAATATATCAAAATTCATGCTATAAAATTCTCTTTCAATAGAGATTCATATAAGTATTTTTTCATACAAATGAAAAATCCACTCTATTAACTATATATCTCAAACACAAACATTTTTTTCAGTTCTCTATGATGGATTCAAATGACCCATTTTACACACACTATTATCCTCCTTATGGAAATACACATAACTCTCGAGCATTTTCTGGTTATGAAACAAACATGGATACCCAATTTTCTCCAAATCTTACTCAAAATAACCCTCTCAATCTTACTCAAAGTAATAATGATCTCGAAGTTGAGCCGAGCTCAACCAATGTGTCTGTGACTTGCTACATCACCTTGTATTTTAAATTTTTTTTATCTAAGTTAGAGTTTTTTATATTATATATGATTATTATATTTAATTATCTATATAATTATTTTATGATAATAATGAAAATGATAATAATATTTTTTGAATTGGTTGTAATGGTTGGGTCATGGATAAACTACAATTTGTTTATTGTGATTGGAAGGTTGGGTATGTATACGAGAGAGAAATTAGTGGTTTATTTAGAAGGTTGGGTGGTTGGGTTGGTTGCCCGTTCATTGATATTTTCAGTCTAAAACCATCTCCAACCATCAAACTTTATCAAATTGTCACATAAGCATTCCACTAATAATAACTATATCAAACTCTCATTCTCCAACCCTCAAACTCTATCATACTCACCTTTTCATTTTCTTTTCTCATTTCTTTGTAATATATACTATTCTTTTGTCTCTTTTATTAAAACTAAATAATAAACTTCGTATTAATTTTGTATTTTTAGTTATCTATTGTGTATTTTCAATTTTTTTTAATTTCTAATCGTTTTATTTTCTTCAAGTACTTTTATTTTATGTAACAAGTTTGTTTTTTCATGAAATTTATAATTTGTATCCTATATATAATTTATTAATATTAAAATATATAAAAAGTTAAAATAAATATTACAAACAAAAACGAAAACAGAATGTAACATAGAATGAAAAAGAAAAAAGTGAAAATAAATAAATTAAACAAATGATATAGGAACAAAGTTGCAAAGATCAAGGAGATTGGCTCCAACATGCGACTGGTCTAGACATCGATCTGGACGAGTTGCAATGATTACTTGTCATAATGGATTCGAGAAACTCCAATATGCAATTGGTCCAAACATCGATCTGGATGAGTTGCAATGATTGTCTCATGGAATTTAATGGGGGTGTAACAAGGTAGCGAAGATCAAGGAGATTGGCTTCCGTCTCCGAGCATTGAAGGTTTATGTAGCTATCTTAGTAGAAACAAGAGTAAAAAAGGATAACAAAAAAAAAGAAAAAGAGAGAGACAGATTGGGTGCACATTGGAACTATATTGATAATTATTCATACCACGAGAATGGACGGATTTGGATCTTTCGGGACCCTTCCAAAATCCGTGTACAATTCATGGTGGGAGATGCGTAATTCTTGCATTGCAAGCTCTGGGGGGTGATGGGCAAATTTTATCCTGGATCACAATGATATATGCATTTAATTGGATCGAAGATCGAAGAAGATTATGATAAAAACTTGAGGGGTTGAAGCTGCCGATTTTGAAACCATGGATGTTATTAGGTGACTTCAATAATGTACGACAAAATTGACGCCACTTTGGTTCATCCGAATGAGTATGCATATCTTGCTAGCATAATGGAGAGAGTAGATTTATTTGAAGTGGATAGAAATAAACACACCATTGATCAAATTTATTCCAGGATTGATCGGATGTTGAGTAATATGGCATGGTTCCAAGCGTTTAGCCGTGTGCAAGTTGAGGTACTTGATGCTAGTGTGTTGGATCATGCTTTGTTGTGGGTTAGATTGTGTTAGGAATATCTGTTAGTATTTTTGATCAATCACCATATGACTTATCTTTAGTACAGAAAGGTGACTAGTACTCATTTAAACATTGTAAAATAGGAAATCACTTAGTATGTTAGTCTAGTTAAACTTGTAATAGTATTATTAGGTCTCTAAATGTAATTTTATTTTTAGAATGCCATGAAGAAGGATACTATCAATGGAGTTTAATCGAAGATCTGAAGACTGAAGATTGCGCAATTTGATGAAGACATAAAGGATTAGTCTTCTCAGAAAGACTATGCTCAGAAAGCCTTTGTATAGTGCGTATGGCACGTTACACCTCTCTGAAGATATGTCACTAATGAATCAAGGAGCATGCTAGCTTTGAGAAAGGCACATGTGTCCATTGAGACTACATGACAAGAAATAGTATAGTGTATTAATTACACCGACTGAAAGTTGTTCCAGCAAGCCCTCTCTGAAAAATGAGATAGTGACTTCTGAGTACTTATTTCAAGATATCAACGGATTGAATTCTG